>VZTF01003817.1:705774-966781 GCA_013397755.1 Cnemophilus loriae
CCGCGCTCCCGCGGCGCCCCGCCGCTGTCCCCGCCGGCGGTGGCCATGCCGGGCCGTCCCGCCCTCCCCGCGCCGCCACGGCGACGGCGCCCGGCAGGGGCCAAACGGCTCCGCCTTTAACTCGCGCGGCGCCGGCCCGGAGCGTGAGGGCGCTCGGGGCAGGTAATGCCTGGTGCAGGCGAGACCTGGGGGTGTGCATTAAGCCCTTACTGAATAGGGGCAAAACACAGAGAAAAAAACAAGAGATATATTTCTCGCAAGTTATTCTTCCAACTTTCATGGTGCCACGTAGGACTTCTAAATATTTCAGTCCTGCAAGCGTGAGTTCCTAGCGTTCAGCTCTCTCAAGCAGATAAAACGAGCCTGTTTGTAAGTTCTGGGCCCCTCACATCAGGAAGGACATTGAGGGGCTGGAGCGTATCCAGAGAAGGGCAGCGGAGCTGGTGAAGGGTCTGGAGCACAAGTCTGCTGAGGGGCTGCCGAGGGAGCTGGGGGCCTTCATCCTGGAGAAAAGGAGGCTCGGGGGAGGCCTTATCACTCTCTACAACTGCCTGAAAGGAGGCGGTAGCCAGGTGGGGTCGGTCTTCTTCTCCCAGGCAAGAAGCAATAGGATGAGAGGACAATCTCAGGCTGCCCCAGGGGAGATTCAGGTTGGACACCAGGAAGGATTTCCTCATGAAAAGAGTAGTTAAACTTTGAAACCTCACTGCGCAGTGAGATGGTGGAGTCACAGTCCGTGCAGCTGTTTAAGGGAAGACTGGATGTGGCACTCAGTGCCATGGTCTGGTTGATGCGGTGGTGTTCAATCATAGGTTGGACTCGATGATCTCAGAGGTCTTTCCCAACCTAATTGATTCTGTGAAATAATTGTGAAAGAACTGATGTTTCAGCCTCTTTCCTGTGACTTTATAAAGCATTTGTAAAATAGAAATAAAATTACTTCACACCCTGACACTTTTGCTCCTGCGGTCTAATTTTTGCTTATGTTTAGTAAGCTCTTGTAGGCAACTGTGCAGCCTAGAATTAGGTTAAACAAAAATTCAAATGCTGAAACTAGGGATTCAGGGCAATATGATCCAGCTCTGTTGGATACTTGGGAAAGACTTCAAGAAGAAACAACTACTGAGAAAAAAATGCCTTTTTACAGTTTCTATATTTTTTAAACTGTATTTGACAATGTAGCTTGTAATGCAATGGTAAATAGTATAACGTTGTGTCTGTAAGTTTCAAAGAATTGTGGGAGATTTATAGTAAATTACACTCCACGTTCCACACCAACAAGCAGCCTTATATATTGATATCAAGGTCTGCCTACAAACAGGTTTTCTTAGAGTCATGGTTGAATCTGTACATTATTCATATCAGTGCCTTTAAAAAATCACTAGTTTTGTCATTTATCTGAAAGCAAGCAATCTAATGATTGACAGATATAGCAAATAATAGTGAAAGAAAAGAGGCACATCAAAGGAAGATACTCCCAAAGGAATTATTAATACATGAGAAACCATTGCAATGCAAACAACCTGGTACTAAGGGTATAAAATACCCTGCTGTATTTTTCTTTGCATGACACCAGTTTCTACAGCATAAGTTAACAGCCAGTAGGGCTCAGCAAGTTTTAAAAAAGGTCTTGAAACAAACCACCAGGACAAAACCAGTACTCAAATTGCAACACAGTAGTCAAGAAAACTACATTGTCAGAGATGCTTGTTTTGGGGTTTTTTCTTGGCCTCTGAACCAGATGTGTCTCTGTCTCATGCTGCCTTAGGAAAGATCGAAGCTGTGTTTCACAATGGAAAACAGTAGGCAATAGTTCCACTTGGCAGACGAATGCACCATTAGCTCGTGATGTAACTGTAGAAGCTGCGTTTCTGCGCTTGCAGTTTAATTTTGTTTTTTACAAAACCCCGACGATTCTTGCGTTTAATGTCACTAGAAGTTATCCTAGAACAAGATGGTGCAGAATTTGGGGAAACTTCTGTAAAAGCTGGAGAATAAAGTATCCCTATGAGCGTATGTCTAACACACCCCTCGGCGTGTTTGCTGTCTGTGTGAGGGCGCACACGGGCCGGGGCGGAACGCGCGGCGCGGCGCCTCTTGCGCCCACCCGGCCCCATAAAGCGGCGGCTGCACCACGCGCATGCGCCTTGTGCTGCTCGCGGTGCTCCGGGGGCGAAGATGGCGGCGTTCTCGGGTACGTGGCGCGGGGGCCGTGGGGTCTCGGCCCTAAGGGAGCCTCTCGGATCTGCCCACCGGCTCTCGGGCTCCCTGCGGCACCGGGGGCAGCTCCTCGGGTCGCCCTCCCAGCCGGCCCGCGGTAGTGTGTGGCTGACCGTGTATCAGGCTGGAGGTTGCGAGGCCTGCGGGGGATGTAGGTGCCTCTACCCGGCTCCTCGGGCTTCTGCAGGCTGTAAGAAATGGTTATCGGAATGGTTTTGCAGGATTTATTGCATGTGTGGATCCAGCAGAGGAGCTGCTTAAAAGTTAGGTTCGTTCCTCATGCTGGCTGGTTTCAGTAACAGGAGGTTTATCATAATACTATTGCAGTGGATAATAACTGGCTTTTGTAAGAGAGGCTCTGCTTGGTGATGCAGTTTGGCAAACAATATATATTATATAAACTATGTGTATATGTAAGTAAACGGTAATCTTCAAGTTTACTGTTATAGAAGGAAGCATCATTCCTTGTGTCCCCTGTCCTATGCAGATATTTGTACAAATAGGCCATCAGCTAAGGTCAGGGTCTTGTGAAGTTTTAGTGTTAATGTATACGGGGTTTTGAATTTGTTTCTTTTAACTGGACTTCTTACATCTTATCATGACGTGGGCTGAGGGGTGGAAATGCTGAAGCTTCTTCCTGAGATCTGGAGATCAGTTTGGATGCTATGCAGCAGCATTAATTTGGATGCAGTTGAGGAAAATGTCATGGTGCCGTTGTTTGATTAAATTCTTGTACTTTATATTAAGTTAAACTGTGTGAGTTGGAAGTATATGGGAAAAAAATATGCATGGATTTGTTTCTAACTTGCAATCAGTAGGAATTGATTTTGATTGCTATTGACTTTGTTGCTTGTGTGGATTGCCTACTTTTGTCAGAGTACAGGCCAGCACTTGAAAATATTAAACCTTCCTGAAATCACATTGAAATAAAACGTGTTTCTTCCAGCATTTGTATTTTAGCAAATGGAAAAATAATTTTTGGCTGCACACATCCGTCTGTGCCAGCCCAGCTCAGTGTGTGTCCATGCACGTGGTGTGTCTGAAGCCCAGCATGTGGCAGTGCAGAGGCCAGTGTGTAAAACCTCTGCTTAGAAAGGTGCATATTTATAGTTGAAGGAATTGATTTTAAGTAACCTTATGTACCCAAAGAGATGACCAACATAGAAATTGTTATTTTGATGGTATACTAGCATTGTTTTGGTTGGTTAGGATCCACTTTCCTCTTGCCCTTACTGAATAGCTGCAGATTTCTTTTGTTTTCCTTTTTAAATACAGAGGATTTGTTTATCAACATACGAACAAGTTGCTCCATGTTTAACTTGTGTCTGAGGTACAACCATCAGACCTTGATATGAGTTTGCCAGAAGGGATATCCAAGGAAAAAAACCTTTCAAAGGTGGATGTAATTAATAACTCTATGAAAATTGAAGCATTGTCTTCTTATTGTACATGCTGTAAGTGTGTAAGGCAAGATCTGGTGAACTAGAGTCCTTATAGGGTACAGATTTTTTCTACTGTTTGCACCTGGACTGTAGAGAAAGTTGGGTATTTGTAATTAGCAAAGTCTTCCCTGTTGTGTGCATAGGCAGTTTCTGTAAATGTGCAAAGATAAGTACCTTGCCCTTGAAAAGGTGCTCTGTTCCCAGTGTGTTTGCTTTGCTGCCATGGCTGTTCCTGCCCCTGTGCCCTGTGTATGCCTGACTTACTCTGCTGTACGTGGGGACAACTCTCTAAGCTGCCTGTGAGGAAGGGAGAATGTTTCTATCAGTGAGTGCTGGAGTGAAGGCTGCACATGCTGTTGCCAAAAAGTGATTTTCCATGGTTTTATGTGTAGCTGGAGGTGTTGACACTTGGCAGTCTTTTGGGCAATGTGAGGTTAATAACACTGATCCTTTTCTGCTTGTCTTACAGAAATGGGTGTTATGCCTGAGATAGCTCAAGCAGTGGAGGAGATGGACTGGCTGTGAGTAGGAGTGTGGCAAACTCTAATTTGCCTTTCAGCAGTATATGACATACTTCTTAAAACACCTCTGCTGTCACATTAAAGCAAAGTGGATGTGTGTTTTCCTTTAACTGTCATTGCATCTCATGCACTTGTCAGTTTTCTTTTTCTTCAGTTTGAAAGGCTGAAGAACACAAATTGTGACTGCAGTGATTACATTTAAACTTGGACAAGCAGAGCATGACTTCTTATGCTTCACTTCATTTGTTTGACAAAAGGCTCTATGCCTCTGGTTTATTTATTGTGTATCATGGGGTTATTGGATGAAATACTGTCACATAATTGCTGCTAGTTTAGTACATGTTTTCCAGACTGGTCTGTATTTGTGTTTTTCAAACTTAATGCTTGTGTGTCAGTTTTCTAAAAAAGTTATTCCTGTGTTTGGTTACTTATTCGGCCAAAATGTTTTTACTTCAGGGTTTGTTTTGAATTGTCATTCAGAATGTTGTCAATATGGACAAACTTCATGTGCGTAGTTCTCTTCATATGAATGGTATTAGTTAGCTGTGATTGAAAATGCTGGTTGCATTTAGTTATCTTTACTTCATTTTCCAGTTTTGAACGGGAATCATGTAAGTGAGGGCTGCATAAGTGGCTTTAGAGAAAAACTCACTTGAAGAAAGGAAGACAAGGAATATATAGTTAATATGTTTCTTTTATAGTTTAGCATGGTGATGTGAGATGTAACCCTCTTACCGAGGTGCAGCTGAATCTGCTGCAAGCCAGGAGGAATAGCAGTTACCTGCTTTATCTTGCAGATGACCATGGTTTTTGTGAATTTTTGTATAAGTAAAAATTTCTTTTTCTACTGATGTAGAACATTACCTTGTGTTTATGTGTTCTTTCCTGTAGTCTCCCTACAGATATCCAGGCAGAATCCATCCCGTTGATCTTGGGAGGTGGTGATGTACTTATGGTATGTATGCAGGATATCCCTATTATTAGGAATCCTGTGTCTTTTAATTGTTGTTCGTATGGTCAATTTTATTCTTTCTAGATGGGTCCATAGTTAGACTAGCTCTCCTGTCCTACTGCAACAGAAAGTCTATTCTTCAGGTAAAAGCCTCTTTGAGTTCCTGGTGTGTTTCCAGCTGTTCTTGCAGATGAAATCTGGGGATATTGGGCTTTATTTTTTGACTTCTTGACTGGCGCTGCTGCATGAATGAGGGCGGTCTGATCTCATCTACTCTCCTTTTGGCTGTAAATACCTGACATAGCTCTGTATGGAACATGGCTGATACTGCCTAAGCCAATGCTGCAGTATCAATAACCTTGAAGGTGTCAGATTGGTGTGCCTTGTTCATCATGTCTTTTATGGATCTCTTGATTCCATATTCCAAAATAATTGGAAAATAATTCCAAAATAATCTTGATTCCATAAACCAAAATAATACTTCCTTAAAAAAAAACCCTTAGTTTATCAGAATAGAATTCTAGAACAGTCCTTACAGTCCTGGTTAAACTCTTGTATTTTTCTTTCTATAGGCTGCTGAAACCGGGAGTGGAAAAACTGGTGTAAGTAATCAAATTTAAATTAACAGAAAGTAGAAGTCTTTAAGTGGTGAGAGGTGGCGTGTATGCACGTATGCAGTGAGAGTGTGTATATGTGATTAAGCATTATTGGTAATAGTCTTTACCAGTATGTATGTAGAAATGTATTTCAGTGTTCCTGGCCCTGGGTATTGCACCCGAAAACAAGGCTGGAAATAAGTGTATAACTTGTGGAATGAAAGTGACTTTTCATTTTAGGCTTTCAGCATTCCAGTTATCCAGATTGTTTATGAAACGCTGAAAGACCAAATGGAAGGCAAGAAAGGAAAAGCCACAATTAAAACTGGAGGGGCAGGTAAGTTTTTATATGTCATACTCCTCAAATTTGAAACTCTGCTATCTCAGGTTGATTTTTGTTACCTTTCAAAGTAAAGTTAATTTGCCATTAGATAAATATTTTTTTCCATAATTTGGGATAATGTAAATACAATATCGTGATTCGGCATTTCATTAAACACTGAATAGAAGTTTGCTGGTGGAATCATGGAAAAAACTGGTGTGCATTGGAGTGCAGACTCTTAGTAAGGCTCTTGTTTTCAGTTTGAGACTGGATGATCCACACCTTGCTTTTCAGTGTTCTTCTGAAAGCTGTACTAGGTTAATGCCTTGCAAGATGTGAAGTGGTGGTAGTGTCCATGTTAAAAGGAGTTTAAAAAAATCTTTGTGTTTCAGGAATAGGTGAGAGCAGCTCTGAACCCACGGAGTTGATTTGGGCCTCTTAAGTGAGCTTGAGCAGAAAGCTCTTCTAAGCTCAAACATATTTTTGTGTGGCTGGAGTAACAGTGTAGGATCTTTCAATTCTGCTCTACTGAGTAGAGCTGTTTTGTTCCTTTTGGCACCTGCCTAGATTTGGAATTGAAGAACAACATCTCGAGTTGCTGCAGGTTTGTTGTAGTAAACATTGAATTGAGCAGGAAACACACAGGGCCAGAACTCAGCTATATAGAGTGGATTGTAACCATGATAATATCCTCACAGTATTTGAAGGTCTATTATACATCCATTTAACTAAGCTTGAAACTATAAAGGAAAAAACCATGTCCAGTCTGTGGTATTGATAGATTGGGGTTTATGTAAGTGAACAGTATCTGCACAAATGTCATGGGTTGACAGGTTGACACCGAAGATGTTACAGAAGTTCCCATCATTATAACTACTGCTACACTGGTGACAGTAAAGCCAACTTAAAAAAAAGTAAAAATAAAATCCTTCTTGAGAGAATGTAATATGAGTACACAAATATACTCAGTAAACCTAATTGAAATGATACCTGTTTTTTTTTTAAATCATGTACAGATTTTATTACAGCATGTTGTTGGGCATATGAAAAATGAAGTCAGAAATTTTATGTGCATGTATCTTAGCTCCTTAGTAATGACATTTTAACTCATAGCCTGAAAAATACCTTAATGTAAGCTTGGAAGAGAAATGGCAAATAATGCATTTCAAATTCATTGTTCTTAATCTAGTTTTGGATATTTTCTACCTGAATTTGATTGTGATTGTGTGGAACTGCTTTATTTTATAGAAGTCTTCATTGTTTTCAGTTGCTTTTTTAAGTAACTTAATCTGTGTTTTCCTTAATGGAGTAATCTAAACTTCCATAGAATACCTTTGCGTTATGCATTTTTGCCCCTGCTTCAAATTGTAGACCTTCATTTTGAGCTCATATGAATTTCATTAGAACAAAGCTATTTCCCCAGAAAATTGAGCCAAACACTGTAGAAACAATGTGAACTTCTAATTTGAGTTTTCCAGGCTTGCTTTGTTGATTTAATGTTTTTTCTGTTACTGTCTTTCAAACTTAGTGCTCAATAAATGGCAAATGAACCCCTATGACAGAGGATCAGCTTTTGGTGAGTTGTCCTGCTGTTCACTTGAAAACATTTGCTTGTTAAAAAAGAATAAACTAGAGGAAAGCATGCATGAAATTTTCTTTTAAAAGCAGTTAGGCAATTTCTTTAACTGAAACTATCTTGTAATTTTCAGCAATTGGATCGGATGGTTTGTGTTGTCAAAGCAGAGAGATAAAAGAATGGCACGGATGCAGAGCAACTAGAGGCGTGACTAAAGGTAGATATAAAGTGATGTGTTTGGCATACTCTTCTAGAAAAGTCTCAGCTGAAATGCCTGCTTGTCACCCATTGTTAATGTAGATGGTTCCATTAAAAACTTTATATCCATCGGACCAAATTTATTGCTAGCTCAACACTTTGAAATGACGAATACCTCTGTTTTGTTCTCCTTGTGTTGTAAATTACCTTTTCCCTCATGGTGATGCCTGGAAATAGAACAAAACCATCCCAAACAAAGTTAAAGTGATAATAGAAAAGCAAACTTTAACTCGAAAGCTTTCAGGTACACAGTATGGGGAAAACTGCGCCTTGAATTAGATTCGTCCAATTTTGTACAACTGGGCAGTTAGAATATCCAGCTAATATTGTCCAGTTAGGGGAGCAGTTGGTTAGGTAATCCTCCCCCCTGGATTCTGCCCCATTGGAGTCCTCCCCCCGGTCTTCTAACTCTTCCTTTATTATGCCTACAGTATGTGGTACAAAATAAAATGTCCTTGGTAAACTAACAGGCAAGACTAAACAAAATTTTAAGAATGCATCAATAAGAGTTTGTTCACTGTAGGAAAGAAAGCTGGAAAAGTACTAGAAGTTACACCTAGGCATTTAACAATCTACAAAGCTTCAAATACATGAAGAATACATAAAAAGCTAGAAATCTTTAGGCATCAATAGGAGAGAATACATAAAAAGCTAGAAATCTTTAGGCATCAATAGGAGATTGAGTTGAAGGAGGCAGAATCATAACTAATATTCATCAGAATGGTTTTTTTTATTAGGGAGTAGCTATTCACACAGTACTTTGAGCTGTTTCCTCACACGCTCGACACAGATGTGTTCATGCAAAAAATTTCATGGTTCTGTGGTTGCAGCAATAGTTTAGAGGCCAACCCTAACACTTGACTGAGAAGCAGGGTCATCCTGGTACTCCAGTTGTTCTCAGTGGATGTTCAGAAAGACCCTAAACAGTCTCCTTTCATAGGATGTGCAGATAATTTTGTAGTCTGTGTGTACATAACAGCCAGCTGGCTTCAAGTGGCACAACCAGTTGTTGATGCTGGGGCATGCTTGTGGTCTAGTAGTGATTCTGCAGAACCTTGTGTGCTGAGTTTATCAGTTCCTGTGCATTCAGTAAGACCACTCTTCTCTCTTGCTTATCACTCTTTTGGAGCCTTTCACACGCTACCTCTCAGTGTGTACTTTGTCTCTTTTGGCTGCTCTTTCTTCGTTCCATGTGTAGGTACACACACACCCTTTTCACACAAACACAGTAGGGGATTTTATGACACTTCCAACAGGACTGGGAATGTTAGACTTGTATGGGCTTGGGAAGTAGCAAGACTGAACCACCTTAATGAATTTGGATGTCGTATTAGATCCTTTCTTTTTATTTTAAAGGGAAATACTACTATGAAGTTTCCTGTCATGACCAAGGCTTATGCAGAGTTGGTTGGTCAACTATGCAGGCTTCACTAGATCTGGGTGAGTTTCCTTCTAAAGAACCTATAGGTAGTTTTTATGTTCACATGGAATGGCTGGAGTCCTGTTCTAGTATTGCAGAGAATGGACTCCTCGGGAAGGATCCCAATATCACAGAGTTGAAAACTTTTTGTATAAGTATTTTACTTCCTGTAAGGGGAAGGTGGTGGCAGTGTTTTCTTGTCTTCTGTGACTTTCTGCCTTTTACGTCTTTTTTTTTTTTTATTTTTTTTAATGAAGATGACTGGAGACTAGTAAAATCGATAAATGTACTGCTGCAAAAGTACTAGTTTGGTGTACATCCAGGTCAGAAGCCTGTAGTTAGCGCTGTGTATTATTTGTTTATGTGGTAGTGTTAGAGGTTTCAGTTGCTGATCCCAAGAGGAAAAAGCATAATCTGTCAACCAAAAGATAAAAGCCTGTTGTCTTGTCTTCAGGCACTGATAAATTTGGCTTTGGCTTTGGTGGCACTGGTAAGAAGTCTCACAACAAGCAATTTGACAGCTATGGTGAGGTAAGCTTGAATTGTGTTCGGTAGAAATATTATTAAAAGTTTTGCCATGTTAGTCTTGTGCTGTTACAATCAACTGTCTTTTGAAATAGTGCTCTCTTCTAAGGAAGGCTCACTGGGCAAAAGTACAATGAAACATTGAAGTATTTCTGGATAAAAGCTTATTAACAGATTTAACAAAAGCAGTTACAAGTTTGAGACATGATTGTGGTTAGACTGCAATTATATTGACTCTTATTTAGAAGTTTTTTTCTGTGTTACAGGTTAAAAGTTCACTGACTTCTTGAGATTTGTCTTGATTTACCTCAGTTTTAGCTTGAACAAATCAACCCATCTGTATACCTTGGTGAATGTCCAAGTGAGGGCATCGTGTTCTGTTTACTACAAATTAAAATAGAAGTAATTGCGCGACTCTCTAATCTGTCAAAATGCATTATGAAATGCTAATGAGACATAGGGTGTACTACTTCTGGCTATTGAGTTGGGTTTGCCATTACCTTAATGTACACTTCCGAAGTGTCTGCTGGGAATATCTGTAGTAGTTTTTGTGTAGTGTACCAGTGGAACTCAGATGTTTAAGCATAATTTATGTAGAGATGAGTATTACAGCAGAAACCCAAGTCTTTTTGAGGTAATAATGAATTCAATGCCATAAAACTTGAAACTTTTATGACTATTGCAGCTTGTTTAATAGTGACTCTTGAGTTGTTGATTAGAAGCACTATGATATATAGATGTTATTGAATACCTTTAAAATTAAAAGATCTCAAGATATTTAAATAAAGCACTTAAGTATACATAACATACATATAGCATCACCTTCAAGAGTTAGTCTTTTATTATAGTCAAAATACAGGTTTCTGATGCCATGTTTGGTGCTCTTAGCTTAGATTTATGTTGGCTAATAAAAACATGACTAATGCACTTTTCCGTAATGCAGAATACTTCCGGGTAAGTGACTTAAATGTGTCATTGTCGTTGTGTTTGGTTTTTGAAGTAAATTTAAAGCAGTAATAAATGTTTAACTGAAGATTTGTAATTAAATAAAAATACGTGTTCTGTTTACAACAGAACTTACTGAAATAAATTGAGCTTGCTTGGCTTCTCTCAAGAATCAGCATTTAGTAGGGAGAGGTGGGAAAACTAAAAGCTGACAGAATGTAAGCACTGAGTCTTAATGCACTGAAAATCTCTTAGCTTCACAAACCTCTTTTTTTTTTTTTTTTTTGCAGGAATTCACTATGCATGATACCATTGGGTGTTATCTAGACACAGAAAAAGGACAAATAAAATTTTCCAAAAATGGTAAGTTTTATTCTCTTTCTTTGGGATTTTATTTGGATGCTTCCACTGGCGGGGAGGGAGGGAGAGGAATGCACACACTTGCAGAGTCTGACTGAGCTAACCCTTCTTTCAGGGAAGGACCTTGGCCTTGCGTTTGAAATCCCACCACATATAAGGAACCAAGCACTTTTTGCAGCTTGTGTACTGAAGGTAACAGGAATTTTACAGATGTCCAAGATGATTATAATTTTTCTGGGTTTGTTAATGAGATACTTAAGTATAAAATTTGCATAGCCACCTGCAGTTACAGCAGTTGTGCATGTAAAGTCAGTTTTCTTTGGTTGACCAGTATTCACTACTGAAGTAGTAACATGTGTGTGTTAGCTCTGAGTACCATTTAAGCTAAATGTTTAAATTCAAATTTTAATCTTGAATTTATAGGTAGAATAGCACGGATAACTAATTCCTAATAACAGTGCTATGTTGTGTGTATTAAACTTTGATACACTGTCATTCAACTGATACAAGCAAATAGCTTGAAAGTCAGATACCCTGTTTCATTTGTTCTGAACTCTACTGTAATGTAGTACTATGTCTTTCTGAGTTAGTCTTTTTGAGTCTATCTCTCAAGCAGTAAAGATTTTAGCAAAACCTTTCAATGGTTAGAGAAATGTACAAGTTCAGAAAAAATGCTTTGATGTTTTGTTGGCTTTTTTCTGTTAGTTTGGTTGGTTTTTTTCCTAAGTTCCAGCAAGGTTTCTATGGCAACTTGGGGAAGAGGAATGTATAAGATGGCAGAAGAAAAGACCTTCCCCATCTCCTTGTCTATCTGCTTTTTCATTATTGAGTTGTTTCTCATTTTATGTGTTCTCTTGAATCTGTCTGTATGACACAACTTTGTTGAAACCTAGAATGCTGAATTGAAATTCAATTTTGGTGAAGAAGATTTCAAGTTTCCACCAAAAGATGGCTATGTTGGTCTTTGCAAGGCTCCTGAGGGTAGTGTTGTAAAATCACAGCACTCAGGTAGGTTAGATTTTTACAGACTTCTCTTGTTTCTATATTCAGGTTGTGTTACAGAGCATCTTTTGATCCTTTTAATTGCGACCAGAAAGATCTTGAGTACAGCAGTAATGAAGAAATACTGGTCCTTTTTTTAAAGTATACCAGATTTTCTTAATCTTCCACACACCAATAGTCTTTAATATTTTGAATTTAGAAGTACATCAGATAAAAGAAGTCCAGCTAAGTTTTTCAACAGTGTTACCATAAAAATGTGTGGGTCTTTATGCCCTGCAGAATGGGTCATCCTGCATCACCAGTACACCCACTTGTAATTTCTGAACATTATTCTGAAGTTATTCATAATTGAGAGAGCAATCACATCACCTTTTAATGGAGCATTTAGAATTATTAGGTTTTAATTACTAATAGAAAATCCAAATTTGTTTCCAGTAAAAAATTCCAGAATAGTAGTGTAGTTTGTCTTAATGGTGATTTTTCTTTTTTGTCCACTTAGGTAGTGCGCAAGTGGTTCAAGCACAGAACCTTCCAAATGCTCCGAAAGCATTGATTGTAGAACCATCAAGAGAGCTGGCAGAACAAACTTTGAACAATGTGAAGCAGTTCAAAAAATATGTTGATAATCCCAAATTAAGGTAATAGTGACTTTGTTCGTTTCATTTATGGTATTTTCCATGGACGTAACTTCACAAGGAGATGGGGGAGTTCAACTTTGTAGCTAAGTGAACCATAATCTGGAGTGCTGCTGATGATAATACCAGTAATAATCTGCTACCAACCAAACTTCTGGCTTTGCAACTACAGTTAGACCACTTAGGGTTTTTTTGGTGTGTTTTATCTGTGGACTGCCTTTTTCTCATACGACAAATTTGGTGGGTAGGGGGTTTTTTTAATTACGAATGATAACTAGTATGATACTTCACATGCTTTTCTTGCCTAAAAACATTATCTGGTTACTGCCCTTCTTTCCTAAACATTTTCCTATGCCCCCATCTCCCTTTGCCCCCCCACAAAATTTTGCTTGTTTTTCGTCTCCATCAAATAGTTATATACAGACTTTGTTCTGACAAATGAATTGTCTACAAGTTGCTTTGGTTTAAAATTTTGGTTTAAAGCTTTGACTGTGCTTCTAAAACTTAAACGTTTCCCTGTTCTAAACTGCCATCTGTTTATAAGAGTGCATTTACTAGAGTTGCTGAGGACTAAGCAATAGGAACGGGCAAGCTACAATGAAAGATTTGTTTAGTTTACTGTTTTTTGCATTTCTAACTTTAAAGGACACAGGAAACTTTATTAAACTGAGTTACATTAGATTTTTAAGAAACATTTTTAATGAGATTAAATTGGTTAAGGTGCTAATGTGTTTAATACAACAGTGATAAAGTAATCACATTTAAATACGGTTTGGTAACAAAGCTTTCACTTGAATTGAAGTACAATACACTACATATGAAAGGATTAATTTAAAAATTAATTTTTTTTCTATTATTCTTAAAGTTACTGTTCAGAGCTGTTAATTGTCAGCTATCAATAAAAGAATCAGTCTTCAGATAGGTGTTCGGTGTACCTTTTGAATATAATAAATGGGTAAATGTCAAATACATTGGTGTAATTTTAGGGAACTGCTAATTATTGGTGGAGTTGCTGCAAGAGATCAACTCTCTGTACTGGAACAAGGTGTAAGTTGTATTTTTTTCATATGATTTAATAGTTTGGGTTCCAAATAACTCATGATATTGCTAGAGGATAATAATTGTGCTTTTTGTAACTTGTGTAATAGTAATAATAAATACGTTAAAAATAAAATGTGCAGTCGGTAGGACACTCATGTTGCACCAGTCTAGCAGTTGTTCCTTTACTTCCATGTCAATACAAGTGCTTATAGTACTCAGTCAAATTCTGTTGAAGCCTTAGTACTCTTGAAAATCTTAAAATAAAGGTGTAATTGTTTGCCATTTGTCCTTAACCAACAAGACAGTTTTCTGATTAACTTCTGTTCCATGTTTTCGTGAATAAAAATAGTCTACAGTTATCAAAGTGAACCTACAAACCAGTCCTACATTGAAGGAAGTGGTCTGGCTTCAGCAGCATGGAATGTACAATCCATTCAATCACGCTATAGGGAGAACAGAGTCACAGAGGCAGGTTTTTTGTTTAAGACTCACTTTTAGAAGTGAAAATACATCACTACTGATAAATTTTCCAGTGGTTCTACCTGCCAAAATACAGATTTTCTGTTAAGCCTACTTGAACTGGAAGATTATTAGACTTCCATGTGAATGCTAAGTTCTTGATTGTGAACCCTTCTGTTAGGCAAAATCTTAAGTTATTTCTATAGTTGATAGACTTTGCATCCTTCTACCCTGTGAAAAGCTAAATTTATTTTATCCCCATTTAAAAACAAATCTGTTTGTTGGTTTAGATAACAAAATTACACAGCTTGGGGTTCAGGGAAGGAAAAAAGGGGCACAGGATTTCCCAAAATAAGGGAAGGCTTTGTCCCTAAGGTAGCTTCTGCTAATGAAATTACTGTAGAACCAAAATGCAGGTTGCCCAGAGAGGAGGTTGTAGGATCCCTTTCCAGAAGGGTACTGAAAATTGTATTAGGCAGCTACCTAAAGTAGCTTGGAAATTGTTCTTGATTTGCATGTGAGGGTGAGAGCGGAGACCAGATGATCTCAAGAGATCCCTCCAACTCAAATTACTCTAGGATTTTATGAAGTTATAATTGATAGAAGTTCAAGCATTATACTGATAATTGTCTCGTAATTGTAAGGTTAGATAAAACTTCTAATGCCTCTAGTTAGTTACAGGACCAACTCATACTCTTTATGTACTTCCCAGGTAGATATTGTCGTTGGAACTCCTGGAAGGCTGGATGACCTGGTCTCAACAGGGAAGATTAATTTATCTCAAGTTAGATTCCTGGTTCTGGATGAAGCTGTATGTAGAGAACTAAGTGCTATTTAAATTCTGTTTTTATATGAGATACAATATTTGCAAAAAAGAGTCAGTGAAACATGATTGCTCTATAGTATTTGATAATTTAGTAGAACAGTTAGATACCTGCAGACTGTTCTACCTTAATCCTCTCATTGTTTGTAACCATAGTAACCTACCCTTTTTTCCCCCCCTCCCCACCCTTGTAGCCTCTCTGTTAAATGTGTTCGGAATTTTTCTGATAGAGAAATGTATTTCAGATTATATTTACAGGGTACTGAAGTCTGTCCCTGTCACTGCAGGGAACTCGAAGGACAAAGACAAAATACGGGCGTTAGTTAACCCAGCAGGTCTTGAAGCCAGTGAATATTGTACTCAATATGCTGTGAAATAGGGGCATCTCTCTGATCTGTTATAGTACAGCTGAATATTCACAAAGGTTAAATGCCTTGGGGTATTAGCTAGGTGTGCTTCTTGTGAAGCACAGCAGCTATAATGTAAATACTCCAAATTTTTACTGGGTTTTTTCTTGTTAGTAATAATATTGCTACCATGCATTGACCCATCCAGTTAATTGAAAGTAAAAACTTCTGAGACTCTTAAGTGTATTACTTATCTAACTGAAGTGTAAAGACTGAGAAATGAGGGAGAAGATTTGCAGCTTCATCTCTTTTATTTCATCCCCATGCAGGATGGCCTTCTCCTCCAAGGTTATTCAGATTTCATAAACAGGATCCACAGTCAAATTCCTCAGATAACCTCAGATGGAAAGAGACTTCAGGTATAAAATGTTTGTGGTTTGTTGGGTTTTTTTTTGTTGTTGTTGTGGGTTTTTTGTTTGTTTTGTTAGCTTGGATATTTCTCTGTGTGTGTGGTGTGCTCTGCTTTCAGTTGTTGGCTATTATTTGACATGGAGCGTGCTTCTTTGAAGTGATGTTTGCTATAGCTCTTGTCCAAAACTAACACTTGTTCAGTGAGTTCAGTAATTGCCTGTGAATACATATTTTTAGGATTCTAGATCTTGAAGCCTAGTGTTCAGCAGTTTCCAATTTAATATAAATTATTTATATATAAATATATTAAAACATGACTGAATACACACTTTATGATTTCTAGCGTGTTAATAATCTTGATTCATAAGCTAATTCTTGAATAATCACCTTTCAATAGTTTTGCATTTTTCATATGACATGATTGGGTCTTTGTATGAGAATAGGTAAGCAACTTACTTTGTGTCCTGAGTCTTGCCAACTGAGTGGTTCCTGTGATGAGGAAATCCAGACTTCCTGTTGTGCTACATTATGCAATTCAACTATATACTGTTCTTCCAGTTCTACTCCCATCTTTTTGGGCTGGGAGAATCTTATCTTCAGTGGTATCCATACGACTCTTTTCAGGTGATTGTGTGCTCTGCAACGCTGCATTCTTTCGATGTGAAAAAACTATCTGAAAAGATCATGCATTTTCCCACTTGGGTTGATTTGAAAGGAGAAGATTCTGTCCCTGAAACTGTACACCATGTAGTTGTGCCTGTAAATCCAAAAGCTGATAAACTCTGGGAAAGGCTCGGCAAGAATCATATCAGAGTAAGTGAAAATTAAGGTTATTTGTCCGTGTTTACTTATTTAACCTTCAGAACAGGGGCCTAGTGTTGAAGGATCTTTGCTGGCTGTTGAAACAGCTTAATCTGAAATTATTTGTTCGTGGTAGTCAGGATCATATCAGTGGTGTCATAAGCGTTTCTGAACAGCTCAGTGTTACAACTGTGACTGAGGAAGAGCTTAGTAGAGTAACAGTCTGATTTGCACTAGAGAACAGTGGCACTGTGTTTTTTCACTTATTTCACAGCTAATGGTCCATGGCCTAACTGTACTTAGTACCTCTTTTCTGACTGGGCAGGAGGAAATAAACCTGCCAAGATGGATCATTCTGTAAGGTAGTTCTGTCTCGAATCCATGTGAGATGAGCAGTTCTTAGAGGAATGGATTTCATGTCAGAGTGCATTTGAGACTCCAGATTCTACATTCACCTTACACCTATTCATGTGAGAAGGTGGTGGTTGTTCAGGTCTTCAGTATTCTAGTTCTGAATAACCTGGACCCATATTTTGGTCTTGGCAACTCTGACTCAGTTACAAGTCTAAAGGTTTTCGTAATCTCTTTGTCTTTGGAACTGCTGTTTGTCACTTGTTAGTACCTTTTCATTAAGTCTTAGTATGAGTTTATTTCTCTTGAGTTTTAAGTTAGTATCTGATTCAGCCTAACATAGGGGAAAAGATAAGGAATTACTGTTTATGTGATTTAACCATAAATTGCAATAACTTTTTATTCAGGTTTGTTTGTGTATTTTTAATTCTTCACTTTGTTCAAAGGTGTTTTGTATCCAGTGTCTACATAAATAGTTTTATTGCCCTTTTTTATGAATGAGTTTTGTGTGCTTAAACTCAAGAATTGCCTTTAGCTAAAAGTAGATTAACATGGCTGGTGGGAGAACAGAATGCTAAGATTACTTTTAAACGTTGATTTCTTCCTAGTTATAAGTTAATGGAGTCAAGTACTTCTCTGTGAAGTGTGGGCTAATGACTTGGGGGGCTTTTTTGTTTGTGTTTTTCCTAGACTGATGAAGTACATGCAAAAGACAATACACGACCTGGCGCTAACACTCCAGGTAATCAGCAACACTAAGAAATAGTTCGTGAAATTTTTGTAAATGTTTTGAAGTAAATTGTAGTAGATACTGGCCTTGAGTCATGTTCCTCCAAAATTTCATTTTTACATTCTCATAGTCTTGAAAAGAAATGTGTTTCTGTAATAGGGCAGTGGGAAAGAGACTTGAATATATATTTTGCAGATTTGTAGACAAGTGTTTGGTGTGTATAAAAAACCTGAAACTTCTGAGTGGTTTTGTTCTTTCTGTATTATATCACCTTGGAGCATGGGAGCATAGAGGGGAGAGGTAGAAACTGAAGGTTTAGTTTACTTGCTCTAATAATAAAAGTTTAACTGTCTACTGGAAGGCTAGAGAACTTTAAAGATATGCAGTTGAAAGGTTCTTCATGTTTTTAAACAATTTAAGTGAAATAACTTCATTGTTTTTATTTAGAAATGTGGTCTGAAGCGATTAAAATTCTCAAAGGAGAGTACACTGTTCGGGCAATCAAAGAGCACAAGATGGACCAAGCCATTATTTTCTGCAGGACTAAAATAGACTGTGATAATATGGAGCAGTACTTCATCCAACAGGGCGGAGGTAATGCTTTCATGTCAACCTTACTCAGCTCACTTTTCTCACTTCTCTGTTTTTTCAACACCAAAATTGTATGATAGAGGTCACCAATACTAGGACACAGCACAAATGAAACTGTGCTTTGGTTTTTTAATGTACTGACTGGGCATAAAATTCAGGGTTTGGTACAAGGCATCTGCAGGGATGCCGTTTGTGAAAGAAAGCAATAAACTGTCCTGTACCTGTTCCAGACAGTTCTGAAATGGATGGAAACCCATCATGCACCGAAATCTGAACCAGTGAGAAGAGTATATGGTGCCTCTGCTGAAACATATTACTAAAATTGATAGTTGGGAAGGGCAAGAGACCTGGGAAGAAATGTACACACATAAGGAGACATAAAAGGAGAAATGTGAAAGAAAACACGGGAACAGTGAAAGGGGATGTGTGAGGAGAAAGGTGAAGACAGACATTTGAACAAATGGGGAAATTTAGAGCAGGAAGGAGTAAGGAGAAATGCCTGCACAGACCTGCTCTGGGGACGAGGCAGGAATGGTGTTTAACTGTTTGTCTTGCGTATTTCCACCCCCGCCAATGTCTGAAAATTTTTGGCCCACGAAAATTTTTTCCAGTTCTGTATGGTTCTGTGTCATAACTTATATGTGATGTTTTAATGCGTATAAATTCTTTCAGGCCCTGATAGGAAGGGACATCAATTCTCATGTGTCTGTCTGCATGGTGATAGAAAACCTCAAGAAAGAAAGCAAAACCTGGAAAGATTTAAGGTGATGCAGCAGATTCTTGAAGGCTTTTTCCTCACCTCCCGATAGCTGAATTCATATGTTAATTTGTGTTCCTAGTTCTCCATTTAAATGAAATTGCACTCAAATGCTCTATGTCCCACTTCCCGAAATTGTGAGGCACATTTTCTGTAGATGGAGGTCTGTACTGGTAATTAATATGACTTTTGTGAGTTTGAACTGAGAAGATAGTGGGCTTACTTTGAAATAAAAACCTAACTTTAGACTCTATAGCAATTAAATTTTTTTAAAGCCTTTAGAACTTGATTACTTTAAAAAGAAGTTATTAAAATATTACAGTTTAGTTTTGATTAAGCCATTTGTTGATTTTTGCTTGCCTTATGCTGTTGGGGAAAGAAACAAGGATGTAAATTGACCAAGCTATTCATGCTTTATTTGAAGTGTTCCTAAATGTACTGGGACATTTCAAGGTAAAGTAAATGCAAGGGACTATGGTTTCATTGCTTGGGATTTTGCTTGCTGTATTTAGCACAACACTTCATTACAACTCTGTTTTTGCAGAGAGGAGATGTCCGTTTCTTGATCTGCACAGATGTTGCTGCTAGAGGAATTGATATTCATGGCGTTCCATATGGTAAGACGTCATTTTTTAAACTTAAGCTATTTAATTGCGCTGAAGCTTCAATATATTTGCAGTCCTGTCCCCTAGTTAAAATAAATATATGACCTATAGCATAATTTAAAAATATGTAGATGTTAAAGGCTTAAACTAGGCAATATTTAATGTGGTTGTTCACTGTAAGTTCTCAAATACGTGATGATGTTCTGCATTTTTGGAAGTTGTTCGTTTGGTTTTCCATTCTTGCCAAAAAGCAATCAGAGAGAAAGCAGTTTGAGAGTGAAAGCCTTTATTGCGGGTATTGCAGGTTACACCTGTAACCGTTCTAATAGACTATAAAGTATGTACGTAGGCTAAGGAGAGGAATTGCAGCAATCAAAATCATATTTTAGGTGTCTGATCTCTGACCTTAGCTCATATATAAAAAAAAAATTCTTGTGTTCGTTCTGGATTGTGTCTATCTTACGCAGTTATCAACGTGACACTCCCTGATGAAAAACAGAACTATGTTCATCGAATTGGGAGAGTAGGCAGAGCTGAGAGGTAAGTGTGTACTCAGAGCAGTCACTGGGTTTTCTTGGTATTTTTTGTTGTTGTTTCACAAGTTGGCAATAGTTACTGAAATACATTTCTCCTTCCCTTCTCGCCTAATATTTCAGGATGGGTTTGGCAATCTCCCTTGTGGCAAAAGAGAAAGAAAAGGTAATTATACAGCGAAACAAAGATGAACAGACGTTATTTACTGAAGTTCTGTCCACAGCTGCTATCTGACCTTCTTATCCTGCGTTGAAAAACTGCTTGCTTGTCCATGCTGAATTAAAGGAGAATTTAAACAGATTCCTGAATTCTTTTTCGTGCTATAATTAGTCAAAATGAATGTACTAAACTCTATTTCGCAAAGTTTAGAAGTTGTTTTCCATTATTTCTAGGTTTGGTATCATGTATGCAGTAGTCGTGGGAAAGGGTGTTACAACACTAGACTGAAGGAGGAAGGAGGTTGTACCATATGGTACAATGAGATGCAGGTAAGCATTTTGTTTAAATGTTCCCTAATTCCTCTAAAAGGCTCAGGAATAAAGTTATTGTTTCACCTGTGTAGCTGAAGCACAAAGCTAGTCTTAGGGTGTTTATAACCTTTGATTCCATTTAAAGAAGAAATTAGAAAATTTTTCAAGTTATGTGTTCTGTAAGTTGTTTAATTATAAAAGCTTATTTTAATATTCCCAGCCAATTGTGTTGGAGTCTTACTTTCAGCTTCCTTATAGTATTCCTAATCAAAATCTGTTAAGATTTAGAGGATGTTAGTTATGCACTTCTGTTTAGACAGTTTGTTGCAAAACCGTAGCTTAAAACTGTTGTTTCTCTAACCTGGAAATAGTTTATCACTTAAGTAGGTTTTCATTGGGATTTGTGTCCCAGCTATGAATGCTTGCTAAAAAGCAATACTTCCCTTCTTTCTCTAATAAAGAAGGTCAGATACACATCATCTGTGGTAAAATAAGCTTGGACTATGAACTCTTTATTATAAAGTACCCTCATTCATACAAGTAGAGTAGTGTATGAAATAAAGACTTCTAGGTAGGGTAAAAACATACCGAAATTGGAAATGAACTTGTATAGTCTGAGCTAATAAAAATATGTTAGTCTTCAGTATCTGTGACCACATTGTTTTCTGAGTACCATTCCTGTTCAAACTACTGGAATGTGACTGTTCAGAGCATTAGTTTGACTAGTCTTGGACCATAAGAGTGCTTAAAGACTTCTTGGGTTTTTTTCTCTTAGTTGCTGGGGGAGATTGAAGAACACTTAAACTGCACTATTGCCCAAGTTGAACCAGACATAAAAGTACCAGTGGATGATTTTGATGGGAAAGTTACATATGGGCAGAAAAGAGCTCTGGGTGGTAAGTATAAACTACTCTCGAGTTCCTTGCTATGCAGTGCTCAGCTTCCTGGTTGCCTCCTGTGAAACTACAGAATAATAGATTACAAGTAAATAAATAATAGAATGTAAATAAATGGACTATAAAAGCTGCTAGTTCTTTGCTATCTTCTGCATTTGTTACATACAGTCTACGGGTTGCAAGTGACAAGAGTATGTGTATACCTGTTTTGGTTTGTTTCTGCTTTTTTTTTAACAAAATAATTAACTTTCTGAATGACTGGTTGAGCATTGTGAGTTCTGCTGAAAAATGGCTTTGAACACATAATTTAGATTGTGTCTCTTTTGGCAGGTGGACTGTATAAAGGCCATGTGGATATTCTGGCACCTACAGTACAAGAGTTGGCTGCCCTTGAAAAGGAGGCTCAGACATCTTTTTTGCATCTTGGCTATCTTCCTAACCAGCTGTTCAGAACATTCTGATTGTGCCACACCAGAGCGAAAGCTTGAGTTAATAAATGCTCTTCCCTGCGAATACAAAAATCCCACAATGTTTCTGAGTAGAGGTAGTTAGAAAGTGATAAATACGCTTCTTGCATGATGAACAGAGTGTTCAGCACTGTAAACTTTGAGTTAGCTGTTCTCGTAATAGAATAAAACAAGTCAAAGATGAAATGGTTTTGTTTGGTTTTTTTGCCTTAAAGGATTAATTTGCAGAATCATTCTTTGCATGGTTTGTTGATTTATCAAAAGTACAGGAGTATTTAAGCAAATATGGGAAGAGAGTTTTATATTTATTTATATTTAAAATTACTTTAAAATAATTTAAAAATTAATAATTTAAAATTATTTATGTAGTGTAAATTTTTAATGCTGGGCTGACTAAAGATAGATTCATATTCATTCAGACAGTTGTTTATATTGAAGATACTAAAGAAGAAAAAAAACAGGCCTGAAGTATGTATTTGAAGCTCTTTTTTACCCTAAACCCCTACATCTAGGCTAATAACTGCATTTTCATTCTGTAGTTCTAGATTTCTTGAAGTTAATGTTTCTTAAATGTCTAAAATGGGTAATATACAAAGATTTCTACAATACTCCTGAATTCATAGGGGAGTACCATGCCAATATCAAAGCAGTTCATAAAACCACAGGAAAAGCTTTTTCATGCAGCAGTATAGGTTGAAGTATTTAACGCCTCTTGTGCTGCTTTCAGACAGGTTGAATTTATTCAGATGAAACTGTAGTCGAACTTGGAAATTTTTTTATTAGCTTTTTTCCTCCAGTGATTCTTCTAATGGTAGTTAGAAATTTCAGTGACTTTGCATGTGAATTGTTGTCCAGAATACCTCAGGTCATTGGGAATGCCAGACAACCACGAATCCAAGTAAACTTTTGCCTTCTTTGTGAAGTCTTCTTTTCACAGAATGTTCCATCCCCTTGCAAAGATCAGCGACAATCAGTTTAAACTCAGGTTGACCAAATAATTATTTGTAGTGTAACCTGGAGAGGGTAGACTGAGAGACCCAGGGATTGTAATAAAAAATGTAAATTTCTCATTAATTTGAACAAAGTATTGCATTTACAGAAATTTGTGATATAACTTGATCCCAAGGAGAGGGAACGTTACATGGGATGCTTATCATTGAAACTTGGGAAGAAAAGCTCTACCATGTGTTGTGTTGGTCTTGTCAGACAAGAGTAATGAAATCTGTCAACTGTAAGTCAATCAGAATTAATTTATTGCAATGCCTAAAATCATTTAGATGCAGAAGGAATCAGATCATTCGTGTTTGCCAGTTGAAGCTGAGATTAAAAACAGTTTCATCTAGTTTAGACATATATCTTGGGAAATATTTTTAAATCACAGGGAAATAGTGGATAGATTGAATCAAAGTCTTAGGAGCGTTGATCTTTTTGTTGAAATGTGACATTCTACATTTACTACATGTTCCAAGTGCTGATACCTTTCAAGATGTGCTGTTGGGTATCCAAACTTCAGTGAATAATTACAAATCATGACTATTTAGGACTGAAAAAAAAAAATGGTGCTAAAAATGAAAATTGTTTTAGGCATATAACCTAGGCATACTAATTCTTACCTAAAATTTGTATTTTCTTGGTACTGGTGCTAAAATTACTACAATGGCCTGATGTGTACTTGCTTTCAGAAGGGTTTTGCTGATATGCCTTCAAACACAGTAGCATGAAAGAGGTACGGGGCATTTTTTGGTTGAGAGACTTCGAAGGTTGTGTGAGATGTCAAGAACTTAACTGTATCTTGCGCTAAATGGCAGAAAATCCCCACTGCCGTAATCAGTAATCTCTAGGAAATGTATTTAGATAAGATGGCATATAAACTAGCAATTGTTTTGAGGGATCTGGTCGGGGGTTTTATATTACTTCCAGTTACTGCTGTCTTAAAAAAGACAGGTTTTTTTCCCGTTTTTCTTACAGGAAAACGACTTTTTTTTCAGAAAGCAAGTATGGCTATTTAAAAAAAAAAAAAAATCTTAAAAACTAAAATAAAATAGCTGCATGGAATTACACCAAATTAAGTTCAGACAATTTTCCCTGTTAGGATGTTCCCTGCCTCTTGTTATTTTTATTTGAGAATGAACATGCCTTTATACCTAGTTACAGGAAGTGATAAGCCATATCTAGATAGACTGGCATGATTCCAGGTAAAAGCTTTAGCTGCCTTTCTTGAACCGAGCACTGACTTGCTTTCACACCAGTCAAGCTATGAAGATGTTTTTGTACTGGATGTTAAAAGTCAACAGATACCCAAGAAAAAAAAATTTCAGCATCAGGTGATGTTGTACTTCTCATGGGAATGTTGCAAGTGATACCCAAAAAAAAAAAAAATAGTTCTCTTGTGGAAATCAAGTTGCCTAATTTTTGTCTGTATCCCTAGACGCAGCCGTGCATGTAGGCTGTTCGGCATGTGTGTGCTCCGTGTCTGGGCTGGGGGTGAATGTTCCGGAGTGCTGCGGCTGCTCGTAGTTCGCTGAGTAGCCAGTGCCTACCTCGTGGTGGTGCTCGTGTCTCGCGTATGGCCTTTCCTACACCAGCTTGCTGCTTCCAACTGGGTCAATTACATTCTCCCTATTTTTTTTTTCTCTTTAGAAACAAGCAAACTCCTAAACAAAAAAGAACTTAAAGCTGTTAGAGCTGTTTGTGTGGAGCACAAACTCACAATGAAGGGCCCTTGCTTCACTGCCTGACTTTTTGTCACAGCTTGAATAAACGTGCAGTGTGAGCTGTTCGGATTGTTAATCCACTAACTTCTGCTTTAAAGGGCTTGTTCCTTGTCTGGGTAAAGAGCTAATTCTTGCTACTGTACATGTCAAAACTGTATTTAATTTTCTTCTCAGTGCTGATTTCTAGGGCTTGCAAACTGAAAACAGAACTGAAAAATAGGCTTTCACAAGTGCACCTGGCAATATTTGTTGCAATTTACTGGCTTTAAAATTGTGTAAGCAAATCCGATGTAGGCATCCTTGCTATGCTTCAGCTTTTCTGAGCAACAGGAAGGAATATGGGAAAGTCAAGATTAGCCTGAGTAAAATGAACAAAATTCTAGTTTTAACCTTTTTTATATGTTATATTTTAATAATAGCTATAAAGTTGGCTTACGGAGATATTTTTGCTTGGTTTTTTGAGTTTATCACTTGCTTATTGGAGCACTCTTGTTCAATAGCTTTGTATTTTTGACTAATTTGCTTTAGCACAATGTCTTTTAGAGAACTCACGTTCTTATTGGATGATTAACTATTCATTTATAACTACTGGTAGTAATCTTTCTTTGTTTTCCTTTACACTCCTATAAAGGTTCCTTTTATGGAAGGGAAAAGGATACAGATGGTGTTTGCCACTCAGTGTCCAAACTGCTGGGCTGGGGCCCCCTTTTAGCAAGCACCAAAGGCAGGAGGAGTTTGCTGGTCTCTTATGCTTTAAGTATGGTTCTGTTTTGCTACTGTGAAAGCAGACAAAATTGCTGCTGGCAACAGAGACTTGTACTCCAGTCTTCTCATGTTTATGGAATCACACGTACAAATGAATGTGCCTGGTCTATTTGAAGAGGTAATTGGCCTGTGGTCACTACCATATGTGAATATCTGTCTAATGCAGTAAGCTGGGCTCCTGCTTAAGCCGGTTAGCAAAATATCTGCATCTCAAGTAGATTAGGTATATGTAAGAAAGAGGAAAAATGGGTGGAAGATTCAAAGGATGGACTTTACCAAGAAGTGTGTAGCCTGCTGCCTTGCACCTCTGTAGGTGGGGAAAAGTGTAACAGCTAGGGACACTGAGAAAGTATTTATCACTGCAATTCCATCAACACTTGCCAGGAGAAAAAAAGAAGTTATACAAGGAGTGAGGGAGAGCAAAACCTGTCTTGTGTAAGGAATCCTCTAAACAATAATACTTTTTCCACAAGTTGCTTAGAAGCAAAATGTTGCTACTTTTCCGAGTTGCTGCTTGTTGCAGTAACTAATGCATTTAGTGAATGATGAGCAGGATCTTTATCACTTCTTATTAAAATTTGTTTAAAACTCACTGCACTTCTTGCACTGATTTTTGTCTGTTTCTCTTGGTTTCTCACAAATGTGTCCAGATTCACAGATGGAGAAACTGAGGTAAAGAAATGTAGCAATCTGCTGAATGTCAGCCAAGACTGGCAAGAATTGTCATAATATCTTTGCAGCACTAATATGTTAAATGCTGTTTCAAGATACTCAGCACGTGAATGAATTAGTCTTTTTCATAATGGTTGTTATTACTGGAGAACATAAAGGTACATTCATGAAGTGTATCCCATGACTGCTGAGCACCGCTGCTTACTGGAGTGCGTAGGGTGTATAGCAGAATATTTCTCATGTCCTGAAGGGATTTTCTTGATTTAATATTTAGCAGAAAAATTAAAAATACAAACAGCTAACTTGATACATGGAGAACAGATTGCTGGAATTCAGATTCTAGCTAACATTAAGCTAACACTGTTATGGGTGACAGGATAATCTCGCCACTCCAGAAATTACAGGTCTCCTTTCTGTAGGTGTTATGTTGGACCTGCCAGTGCTCGACAGAAAATTCAGGTAGCCCGTCTAAACAGTATCAAGAGCTTGTGTTTAGACAACTTAAACTATCCTCTAGGTAAAAAAAAGTTGAATTTAAAAATTCTAACACATATGGAAATGTCATAGTACTTACATTTCATAAACTGTGTTGCCTCTTCAGTTTGCTGTCTTTGGATAGCACTCTAAAATGTGAAATTGTCCAATGGTAACTTTCTTCTGTTTGTTGATTGTTGCAATACACAAAACTCATAGGGGATTTGGATGGTATCAGTTAAAACCGTCCTTCCACAGATGCCTTGTTGGGGACAAGCATCCTTTTAACCAAAGTTGTAATTGTGTTAGAATTAGCTCAATTTATTGTATGAGTAATGAAGAATAACATGTAGGATAACAAAATAGTAATAGACATTACATCCAAATTGCTTTAGATGGCATTTGTGACTCTTTGGTGTATATCAGTATTATGAGTAGGCACTCTGTTATTTAGGTTTTAAGCAATGTGTTCTGTTATATTCTACTAAAAAACTTTTGTGATTGTTTTTTGGTTATTGCTGTTCTACTGAACAATAATGGTATTTTTTAATGAAGCGATTCAAAATAGGAGGTAGACAATTGTTAGTATACAGCATATGCAGTTATGCTTTAACCAGTCCTGTACCAAATGCAGTAATAGGTTTGAGGGGGTTTTATTGAGTCTTAACTTTCTTTGGGGAAAAAAAATAACCTTGCATTGCTCTTCCTTATAAAAATAATTTAAGCCCTATTTGGCTAAAATGGTTAAAAAGAAGTAAGTTTTACAAAAAGATAGTCTATTCACCTCTAAGCACTGATCTTCTGTGGTATTTCTAATGGCCTAAAACAGTGAAAACAGAATTTAAATTCAGTTTAAAAATTGTAAAATAGTCTGAAGTCATCTGTAGTTTTCTGTCAGCAACCCAAACTTTGGTTAGGAGTTTTGCTAACAGCCACTGTTGCCAGGTGGTGCTTTTAACTATGGACTGCATTTAGTCCAAGTTTCTAAAACTAAGTAGTGCTTAGTATATGATAAATATACCTATTTTTTCTGTATTTTCTTGCTCAGATTTAACTTTTTTGGTATGTATGTACAAACAGCTTTTCCTGATGGCTTATAAAAATAGCCTTTATATCAAAAGGAGGAAAAAGTTTGTTGTTAATCTTTCCCTATTAAACTTGGAGTTTTCTTCTGAATAATGCGTGTGGTATCAGAGGCTTCCTTCATGTGTTTTACTTATCTCATTTATCGTGTATGTAACGTATGTAAATGCCATGCTTCAGGATGCAGTCTCCTTAAAAAAGCAGGAAATCTCTGGGAAACTGTCCAAGTAAGTACTGCATAAGCTACTGAAACAATCAGAAATACAAGTTTGTATATGAAATATTTTCATCAAGCCTATATAATACCCCCTTAAAGTTGTCTCTTTTTTTGTAAGGCACTTAATAAAGTGACCTTTCTACTTGTTAGACCCTGTGTGCATCCAGTTGCCTCTCCTGTTACCCTACTGATGAAAAATGAGTCAACTTTTACTCCTATATCCATAGGATTATTTCCATGGTGGCTTTTAGTTTACAGCTCTTGAAAAATCAACCGTGAGCTGGGGAGAAAATGTATCAGGATAAAATGGGGAAGAAATGCAAACTCCATAAATTAAAGAAGGAATGCAAATCAAATCCTGATTGAGACCTAAATTGCCAGCTTGAAAATAATCTACGTAAGTGTTTCCATAAGTGACGTGATTTAGGGTAATTAGGGTTGTGGTGCCCAAATATGCTGTGGTTTTAAGGTTATGATCTTCAGAGATCAGTGTCTTACGATCTTAAATCTATGTGATAATCTTGACTATGCAAATCAATATGCAGCAAATACGGATTCTCTTTACTCTCTTGCATACTACTATTGTCTAAAGTAAATTAAAATAATGTGTTTTCATATGCCATCATGAAAAATCCTCTCACTGAAGCATCTGTGTTTCAACAAGAGGTCAATCTCTGCAGCTCATTCACAAATCTCAACTTTGGCTATGTTCTGGTTCACATTAGGTTTGTACTGAACAAAATAGAGTGTAACAAAAGTAAGCAGGAAGCAATTCCACCCCCAAATGAGGCTATTCCAGTGTTTTTAAGTGTTTAATAAGAAACTTAACAAACTGCCAACTCAGGTAGAACTTGTGGGATGCTATTGTCTCTCCTTTTGTATAGTGATGCTGTGTTGTTCAAAGCGTCACATCCAACTGCCACAGTTTCTCAGGCAATACTTACCAAACTCAAGCCCCTAACTCATTTATTTGAAGAAGAAATCCCCGACTACACTAGGCTATTTCCTGCATTAAACTAATTAACCTTCAGACAGAAATTAGGTCTTGCAGAGGTGGTTGTTTCCTAAGAGAGCAGCCACAGCACACCCGACAAGTGTTTGATGTGGAGAAAGAAAGTTTTAAAGAAGGAGTTAATTTCCAGAGGTGCTGCTGCTATGAGAAACAATTTCCAGTATTACATGTGTTCTTGACTTTGTTAAGTGGGGTTTTTTTAACCATTGTTAAATGGTTTTTTTAATTGTGTCAGCAGCATTTTGTTTGCCATACAGACTTTATAAGGTTTTATTCTGTAAAGTTTTTGTATTAAAAAGTATTATATATGTATCATGTTACAGGACCAATGTCAGGAATTTGCCTTAGTTTTAATAATTTAATTTGTTCCTTTAACAAGAAAAAAACTGGAGGGGGAAGATAGTGGGCAAGGATAGCCCATCCAAGGCTTAGTCTGTTACAGTGACGTGAAAAGGTTTTATCTGGAGGTCTGCTTACACCATCTGTGTGTCACAAGTGAGCACTGTCTTTTTTTTATGGACTGACCCTATTTCGGCCTTCCCTTTGCATGATGCATCATATTCTTGGTTCACCTGCCTGTGCCAGGTGTTGTGTTACTGCTTTCTCTTACCTGTGGTTTAGGGGATGTGCACAAGGGAAGACCAAAATATCTGCCGAGTAAGGTGGGAGAGTACAACAGGACAACATTCCTCCCAGAACACTTGCTAGAATGAGACCTTAGAAGGGGGCAAAATTAAGAGCAGCAGTAGAATGCTACTGTAAATCATTCTACATTTGACTGCGGGAAAAAATGATGAATCACATGGCAGAGTCTGCTTAATTCTTCTAAAGCTCTTGTTTTGCCACTGTGGTAGATGATGCCTTCTGATACCTGTCAAGAATGGCTCATTTTCCTCACTGCTCTCCCAGAAGGGAATTGTATGAGCTCTTGGGCTCAAAAACATTCTTTTGAAGGAACAAACGGGAAGGTTGAGGTTGAGAAATAATGAGCATAATGAAAGGAACAAGTTTAAGATGATCCTGGGTTTCTCTGAGCATCTACTCAATCCACCACAAAACCGATTTCCTGTGCCAGTGGAAATTATTTTTTTTTGTAAATTTCTGCTGTGTCAGGAGAAGAAAGGTGCTTTTCTTTCTGAGCCAAACAAATGGTCCTTTAGATACACTGGTTTCTTTGAGAAACCAAGGTGTGGCTCAAGATACTGTTTCCTGGAGCACAGCACTTCATGTAACGAATGAGATCGTTATGGTTGGATGAACCCATGTAGCTGAGCAAACATGTGAAGGCTGAATGTGTTGGAAGTGAGTATAAACAGATTCCATGCCCTGAGAGGTAATTCCTGAATGGTGGCAAAGATGTGTAATTATTGCTAAATTTACCAGCATAATTGAAGTCCTCTAGTCAATTATAGGTGATAACACTACTTGTGCACACTGACAAGAACTTACGGGAATACCTAAATTGCAGGTTAGTTGGCTGGCTCTGTGTGTGGTTTTGCTGTTTGAAAGACTCACTGAATTCCCTCTTGTACTAAGGAGTGGTCTGTCACACAGCCAAGGACTAGGCTGGGGACTACATTTTGGTTTATACTTTCTCTTATAGCAAAGATTGGCACGGTTTGTACTTTGTAAAGGTCTAGAAAAAGGTTGCAAGGTTGATTTACTTATTTGTTTGTTTTCTGTTTTGCATGCTTTCACAGATTCATAGAAAAATTTGGGTTGGAAGGGACCTTAAAGATCATCTAGTTCTAATGCCCTGCCTTGGACAGAGACACCTTCTACTAGACCAGGTGCTCAGAGCTACATCCAGCCTGGCCTTGAACACTGCCAGAGATGGGGCATACACAGCTTTTCTGGGCAACCTGTGCCAGTGCCTCACCACCCTCACAGTAAAGAATTTCTTCCTGATACCTAATTTAAACCTTCCTTCTTTCGTTTTAATGCCATTTTCCTTTGTCCTATCAGTACACGTCCCTGTAAAAAGTCCCTTTCCAGCTTTTCCTTCTCCTTTGTTCTCTGGTTCAGAAGTGGCAGTTGAAGGCAGAGTGAGCAAGAGGTGTTTTATTGTGTATCCAGACTGACAGATTAGGAACAAGAGGTCAGCCTGGATGGGTCTGACCAGGACCAATCATGCTTCGTGCAGAACGAAGCCTCCTGGATGGGTGGGGTGCATATGAGGGAATGCTGATTTTTATTAACAAAGTGTGCATTGATGCACTCTTTAAGAAGAGTGGGAAGATGCAGCCTGTTTCATTGCCGCTAAGACTCCCAGATAGATCACATGCTTGACTGCTGCCACGTGTTAGCTGGGGATGACATTGCAGCCTGTCTGTGACAGGGACCCTCACACAGAATTATAGCCCCTGCTCTCCTTTAGGCATCATTTTCTGCTGTTGTACCAGATGTGAGTTTTAATTATATCCGTATACATTTGCAAATATTTTCAAAATGGAAAATTTTAAAAATTGCCTTTGGATAGTTTAGTTTGCCTCACCATTCCTTTGCTGTCATTTTATTTGATCTAAATCAACTAAGGAATACTTAGCTGAGGAACTGTAGTGAAATAAAACCCTACTCTTGCTGACATGCTGAAAGAGAGCAGAGGAACAACATGACTGTTGGAGTCCAGCTGACTTTCTACATAAGTGCTGCAGAAAAATTCAGAAATAACTATTCAAAAATCTATTTCAAAAAGTGAGAAGCAGTCTGGATGGTCACGTTTTAAGAAGTCTTTGTGTGCCACTGTGCCTTATAGATAGGTGGCATCAGGATCGTGGAGGTACCCCAAAAGGGCTGTGTGATAGTGGTGCTATGTACTGTTGTTTTTTTCTACAAATACGGGGGATTTATTGAAAGATGCTAATGATAATAGAATTTAAATGCTTTTGTCTTTAGCAGCACTTTTTTTTTGTGAATGTTTTGAGTCATAAAAGTCTAGAAGATACTGATTTGCTGGTGACAAAAATGGTCATCCTTTAGCTTACATTGCTTTCTATGTTGCTAAACAATTTTAAAAAAAGCTTTTTTCTGTAACATGCACTGCAACTTAGTGTTCTGAAGCAAGAGAGAAAACACCAAACTCTCATGTGCTAAATAAAATTGTAGCATTATTAAAAAACTAATCACTCCTGCAAGCATACTCTCTAATGATCTCTATCTTGAAATTTAATTTGCAAAGGTATTTCTAGGAGCACACATCCCTCATGTTTCTATGTTAAGCTTCTATGAAGTTCAAACTGGATGAGGGATTTTCTCCATCTATAAATTCGGTGTCTCCATGAAATGTGAGTTCATAGACCACAGAAAAATTCAATTCATGCACATTAATCCTCTTGTGTGTCAAGGAAGATATTACTTTCATATGCTTTTATGCTTTTCACAATATCAGATAATGATGCTGTATATATTAAACTTAAATATTTTATAGATGCAATCAAAAAGACCCATTTAAATAAAGCCAAGGGTCTGACTCAAATGTAAAAGCAAAGAATTGTGAAGCTCAGGTAGGAAATTCTGGCCTATATGATATTCTTCAGGATTTTCAAGACCCCTGCTGAATCCTACTGGATCGTCTGTCTGCTCTGTCTAATCTTGCACTGATGTAGGAAGAACTATATGTAAGTTCTCTTCGTGAAGTTTAATTTTTTTTAAAAGAGAAAAGTGAAAATATAGATTTAAAATTTTCATTTTCAGATTTACAGGAAGTTGCCTACTGGATATGAGTATATTTATGTAATGCAGCAAAATTATAGATCATTGTATTAATGCACATTTATTTTATTATATGCTCCTTTTTTTGAATATCACATGATGATCAGAGAAGACAATGTTCAAATCTGTATGAAAAGACACATGGGTTTATTCTATGAGTTTTTTTTCTTGCAAGTGGATTTTTGTATTGATTACAAGGTAAAAACTGCACCCATGATGGAACGTAAGGGATTCTGAATGAGACCTAGAACAGCAGTGAAGTGCAACTTGCTTTTAAATTTCACTTCTTTATGTTCTGAAAATTATTTTTTAGACGATAAGTCCAAAGTTGTCTCAGTTCTGCAAATAATTTCCTTACTCAACTGCAGGGTATCCAGGAACCTGAAGTCTTCCTTCAGAAAGTAACCAGAAGTGGATCAATAGGACAGGGGAGAAGCTGGGGTCTGTTCAGTGCATGTTCAAGAAACGCAAGCTAAATATTTCTGCTTTCTCTGTCTAAAGTGCTTGAAAATACTTTAGAAAATGGCTGATGGGGGTATTCTTAGATTACTGTGTTCCACATGACATGTAGCAACATGCTTTCCTTTCTCATCAAAAAAGTGGTATCATCACCAGTGATAGCTTTTGCCCTGTAGTCGGGTGGTTAGATCATTACCCGAGGTACAGAAGAATGAAAAGCACGTTCTCTCTTCTGCCTATGAGCTTTAAAATCCTTTTCTCCCATGTCACAAGAGAGTACACCACCTAATCAGCTTTAAATTCGTTTTGGGAGAGAACATGTTCACCTCCCAGTACAACTCTGCAGAGTAGAGTTAAAGGTTCACTGGTCTAAGGGATAGGCCAGAGAGGAAAGGAAAGAATCCATAAACAATAAGTTATTCTGAGTTATTTTTTGAGTTTTATCTTATTACTGGTCTAACCTTTGTAGCCTAAGATCATAGAAATGGAAACTTCATCTTCATCTGGACTGTAAAGCCCTCTATAATGAAATTTTGTCCTTAAATAAGTACCTGAGGAATGCAGTACGGTCATGTCTTTGATTTCTTTGACAAAAGTTGTTTTACTGAGTGCTCAAGTACCTCACAAAGAAGTAAGTTTTCTAATCCTCACATCATTCCTGTCACTTCTACTCAAACTCCAAGACCCAGGATTGTTCTTTATCTCTGTACCAGCACCGGGAGTGCTCCAAATTCAGCAGCACAATTTCCAAGCACAGAGTTAATGCAACCTCCCTTCCTTCTGTGCCCAGTGATGGTATTTGACCTTATAATAGGGTACCATTATGCACACTTGATACTTCTGTCTCTCATTCTTTCCTTTTCTTTTTTCCTCCAGAGACTGTTTGAGGTTACAACCTAGAAGCAGGAATTACTCTCAGAGGTAAAACTATATATGTAGCCATATTTAGGATCAAAATACTTGTTTGTGGTTGGGTTATGAGGTGGCTTGTACCACTCCAGGTTTTTTTTTTTCTGGTTTTTGATACAAATGACTTGTGGGGATCCAAAAACCCCCTACATTCTCAATGATGTATGTCCATTTGCAGTGTGTTTGGAGACCTGTCAGTCACATAATTTTACTGATATGAGCTATGCTACATTTTTTTCACCATAGTTTCTTATTTAATAGATAGATAAATAAGGGAGCGCTAAATCAATGTTGTAAAGAGATCTAAATATATAATTTCTCAGTTATTCTATTTTTAACTAAACTTGTAATTTCATCATAAAACCTACCAGTTTATCTTGATATAAAACCATGTTGATTGGCATTAATTATATTTTCCTCCTTTAATTTATTAATCAAGTTCTGCACCAGCCAGCTCTTTTGCTTAGGATCAATGTCAGTGTGACAGGCCTGTAATTACCCAGGTTGTCTTACTCGCCCTTTTAAAATATGTTCAATTTCTCTATTGTTTCGTGATGTATTGAAAATAAGCATTAATGGTCCAAAGGGTTCCTTCACAATCTGTCTCTGAAACCTTTAAACAACGTTATTTGGACACTGCAAAGTCTGCATTTAGGAGATACTTTTTAGTACCTTTTTGAGTTACTATTAAGATGGAAAATATTCTGACATCATCATCAACTGAAAATGCAGGGGAAACTTCATTCATTAATGCATTTTGGAAGTCCTTGGGAAATTCTTCTGCATTTTCAACTACTGCTATTGAGATTTTTTTATTTGCAGATCTTAATCTTTTAATAATGGTTTTCAGATTCCCCACCTTGCTTTCTCATAGGATCAAGCAAAGCCGTGTTCCCATGTTTGATGTCTATTCGTCGTGGCAATCACTGTATAATCCAGGACTGGAGCTGCACTGTCAGAGGACACAAGTGAAAGAGGGTGAGATTTGAGGTAAACATTATATTTATGGTGTTACAGGCTCACCTGGAGGCCACACATAAGACTTCTCTCTCTGTATGGTTTCAGCATCAGATATTATGCCGTGAAAGTATGAGATAAGGGACCCTTAGCAGAGCTGAAAAGGGAACACGGAGAGCCCAGTGACACAACAGCTTTAGTTAGTGTGATGGGGAGGACAAACATGTTTGACAGCCTGTGCTGAAGCCTCAGATAAGCCTTGTAGCATTGTTTTAAGATAAATGTAACCCATGAACCCTTAGACCCACTGATGTCTGTCAAACCTGATGTTCATTTGTTGAACAAGAAAAATATCAGAAAAACATGTATATCAGTTAAATTGTGCAGGATAAAAAAGCCTCTTTAAAGCTGAATAAAGAGCAATAAACATGATAGAGGAGGTGCTTGATGGGCTCACAGCCCTGGTGCCGTGAACAACTCCATTGTCAATTGTACACTTTCTCTGAACTTCGCTTCTGGTACTCTGGACCTGAGGGTCTCCTTGCTGGTGGGGTCCTGCCAAGCATAAACACCATCAAGCTGCTGCTCAGTAGTGGTAAAATCAGGGAAGGCTTCCTGTGCTGCTGCTGCGGCTGATGGCCTGGAAAAGGAATGCTTTTGAAATGGGCTGCGGTGTTCGCAGCTCCCCTTGATTGTTTCCGTCTCTGCATCAGTCCCTGATTCAGCACAGTGTGAGCTGGCTGTGGCTGAAGGTGGGTGTCCATCTGGCAAACAACAAAAGGAAAATCTTATACCATCTTTTATAGAGAATGGATACTGTCTGTATCTTAATTTCTAAAGCAAAAGTCCATGTTGAGTGTACCTAGCTGCAGACAGAGGATTATGTGCATCCTTTATCTCTTTGTGGCAGTACATTTCTCTCTCTGTTGGGTACATCTGCCCAGCTGGATTAACAGCTTCTTTTCAGTATTTCACCCCAGTCCCTTTTTGTTCGGACTGGAGGCACATTCAGTTAAAGGTAAACCTAAGAAGCCAATGCATCCTAATGCTCAACATCTGATGGTAATCCTTGTATAAACCAGTATGAAATGTCAGGTTAAAACAGATAATAAAAGGTTCATGTTTTACCAGAAATGCACGACCAGAAAATGCAGAAATCAATATCTGGCTTTTGTAACTTCATAATGAAAATAATCTCTAATATTTCATTACAATGTACTTTCTGTTTCCTGAGAGGCTACATCTAAAATCTGTTACAGGAGAGATCAGAGGAGACATTCCTTATTCTGGCAATAAAATCTCCAAGGGCTTCTGTTCATGTTAATCATCATGGAATGCTTGATTTCAGTACAGCAAACAAACAGACAGACAAACAAATACTGTATTCAGTGATTTTCAGGAGCCTAAAGAATATTACCAGGGAAAGACCCTATAAGCAAAAATACACTCTTTTTACAAAACTGTTAAAGCCAGTTTTTAAGATTTTCATCTCCCACTGCTTGCATGCTATTCAATCTCCCACAAATGTGTAAAAGACATATAAATTCAATACAGAAATCATAGATCACAACCTTTTTCTTTCCATGTCTTCTAACACAGGAATAAAATTACTTTCACGGAAAATGAGATGAACTTGCAGCTTGTCATTCTGTGTCGTACTAACAGATAAAGCTTCTCGTCCCAGGTAGTGTGTGGTAGAGTCAGCCCTGGGTACACGAGCTGTGGTTTAACTATAAGACAGGATGACAGATAACATGTGAGACAGAGAAAAATCAGAGGAACAGTGGTGGGATGTTGCAGTGCTAAAGGTGAAGTGGGGTTCTAAATGTTGCTGCTGACATTGTGAAATTCATCAGCATAGAAAATAGAGGAAAATTCAAAATTATATAAAGAGTACATGGATATATATGGTTATATCTGGATATGGATATCTGTATATAGATAATAAACATATATCCAAGGATGTGATTGTTAATGATAACAAAAACATTGTGATGGATACAAAATTTTCTGTTTTCTATTGGATTAGGAGAATCTTATGTTGATCATATAAGAATATAGCTGTGCCCATACCCTTGCCATCAGGGGAAAGAGGTTGCTCATTTTGGGAAACTGACCATGGGACTGTTTCTTGAAAAGGTTTAAAAGGAAAGGTAATGAAAGGTAAAGGAAACAATTCTAGAGGAAAAGCATCAGACTACCACTAAAATTCTGTATACATTTAAGGTTGCTGCTTTTTATCTATGAAGTCCTAAATCTAGTTTTTCCCTCCAGTCTCTCTCTCTCATGTGTTATCACCCCATTTGCAAATGCCACTGAGGCTTGAATTGTAACCTTAATATGAAAGAGAGTAAATTTCCAAGGCTTTGTACTCAATAGTCTGTTATAATTTAAATATCAGGGCATATTACAGAGCACATCTGTTTTTCTGGACATCTGGGCAGTGAGAGATTAGAGAGCATGGGATAGGCAGGGTTTGGGATATATTGGACCACTGTTATTCATTAATGACAGATAATATTTAAACATTCAAATATTATGACAGAATGTAACAGTCCTTTATATTTTTTATTGAAATAAATGTTAATAATCATTGCCAAATTTTTGTCTTGCTGTCATAGTTGCAACTCGTAAGCCTTGACCGTTGCTCTGACAAGTTTCTCCACATTTTTCCCAAAAATTACTGATACTTACCTATTTTCTTCCATATTCTTGAGTTCGAAAGAAATTAGAAATTTTTACGTGCTTCCACTAGTTTGTTAACTGTAAAACTATGGTGAGCACTTTGCTGGTTTAAAAACAATCATTTGGTTTCTAAGGTTATCGTAAAGTACTAAATTCAATCTTTTCATGAACAGAATATCCCTTTTCGGTAAGAGCGTACAGAGACACAGTGCACTGTGCTTGCATGGGAACTCGCTGCTGCAACTCTGGATGATGTTTTCCAAAACTATGTGCTGCTAATATCTCAAAATTCCCCACCGATAACAAGAATAGTCATATTGTTCTATGATTCTGACTTTGTTCTTAAGCTCTGTTTTATAATAGTATCAACCCTTTGACTCAATAAAATTCCTCCCCCTACTCTGAACAGACAAACAGGTGACAGTAACCAGAGACCCATTAATCTGGAATATTTAGAAAGTGCAACTGCTTGGCCTGCATTTACTATCTCATTAAACTGCATTGTAATTTTCAAGTTTCCATGGCTTATGGCTGGATATTTAATTAAATAATGAATTTCATTAAATTCATGCTCTTTGATTACTGATATACTTTATGCTTCCGGAATTCACATATTTTGATCATGATTTTTGAATGACTCAAATTGTAAACCTCAAATCTGTTTTCTACACTGTCTAAAACATAAAATTGAGGAAATGGGAAGCAAATTCTCTCTAACAGCATGATTAGTGTGTCCTGAACTGGGAAATAATGATCCCCATTAACAATTTTTTTCCCTTATTCTTCCTGCTTTAAAGTGTCCAAATGCACAAACAGGAGTCATGCCAGGTTAAGCGACTGGTTGTTAATGAAACCTCTGTGTGAAGACCCTCCCTAGTCTACTGAACCCTCCAGAGATCAAACAGAGAGTTAACAGAGCAGAGCAGGTTATATGTGATGGATGTGTGTGTATAAATCACTTCCCCAAAGCCAAATTGTTCCAATTCACTCAGTGGCAACAAACTGCAAAGATTCTCACAGAAATGTAACACTCCTTCCCTCCCTCCTCCTAGGCCAGGATTGTTGGCTGAGAGTTAGAAAACCCCTGGGAATCCAGGTAATGTAGTAACAGTGCAGGAAGCAGCAAGTCAAGTAGGGAACAAAAGCAAGCATGTGAGGGAAATAATCATGATTTTCTTCTCCCAATAAGCATTTTGTTGGTCCTGAGGAAGTCCATACTGTTACTTTGGCTTTTGATGTTGTGCAGGTAACTTCGCTTAGATGTTCTTAAAGAAGGTAACATTAAATGAGATGTATTGGCAGAAGAACAAGTGATGATTCTTTAAGGCATTATTTATAAAATTATGAAATAAAATTCAGCTGTAAATCACAAGATCCTAAAAGAAACTTCTGACAACTGCTTCCCAATCCAAATTTTTTTCTGGTTTGCTTTATTTATTCTGATAAAGCAAATTTTTGGAATCTGAAGACATGAAGAATAGTTGTCTTTGTACTTATTAATGTCTTTCCTGTCCCTGCCTTCTCAGAGATCTTTTTAGGAACTAATCTTAGAGCTCCTAGACAAGAAAAGTTCACTGGTTGCAGATTGTGCTGACACTATAATCATCTCATTTAGTTTAAGAGAGAGAAAATCTGCCCTTCATTATTATCCCACTGGTTTCAGCAGATCCTATTAATATATTCAAGAGCTGAATTTTATCTGAGGGAAATTTTAAATGATTGCACTAATAAAATTCAGTTAAATGTGTTTCCATATTCTTTATGTTTCCCATTTAAAATTATTCTTCATATGTTTACTACTTGTGTTTCTTCCTCTGTGTTTTACCCTGCTCTATTTCCCACATGCACATTTTCTTCCTTTTCGTAATATCCCACTCTACTTATTTTTAGCTTTCTCTAGGCTCCAGAAAAAGACTTCTGGCAGGAAAAAAACATCTGCTTATCACTTTTGTTTATTGAACCATTGATATTCATGGAGAGTTATTGTTCATTAGGAGTTTCTGCTGAATGCACACTGTAGAGTAAAGGAAGGTTGAATAGGTCACGACTGTAACTACGTGAAGAGTTAGTTTTGGAAAGAAAAACAAAAGAGGAGTAAAAGGCTCAGAATTTTGCCTGTTTTGTATTTTGAATTTATTATTTTCACTGAAGACAATGAAGCTGAATATGCACATTTCTTGATCATGGTCATAGATCCAAATATGGCAATTTACCATCTTTGTCCAGAGATTAAGTATTTATATGTGAGATTACTGGAGAATGCATTCCTTGACTATTAAAAGAAAAGTCATTAACAATGGAGGGAAAAAGAAATCTAAGCAGGTAATCCCTTGGATAAAAGAAGCACCTTCAAACCATTAAGCTTCGGGTCATTCCTGTGAAATTCTTTTCACTTCACTTTATATGGCTGCAAATCGGTCACCTTTAATTCCCTTCTTACAGATACTCTTGGGTGTGCCTGTGACATCTCATTTTATAGCTGATGTCTTTGGATTAAAATTAATCACACGTCTCTTCTTTGGATGTGTAGAGTGTGTGATTAATTGAGATACTGACATCTACATATGGACATCTACATAAGTCTACAATATAGACAGCTGCATATGTCTGTATTGATGTATAGACACATATGTTTTGTCAGATAAATTCTGCCCAAAGCAATATATCCAGCAGCCCCATGTTTTTCCTTAAAGCCCTCTACATGTATGTTTCTAAAGACATTCAAAGTTTAAAGTTTCAATTTCAGAGTGTCATGTACAAGCAGACAAGCTTTGAGGCTTCAGTCAAATATCATTTTTAAGAGCTGAGCTTAATAACAAAAAAGCCCCAGTCCTGGCAGGGTTTTTTTTTTTTATAGTGAACATACTGACAAATCCTCTATTATAATAAGCATATGGATGAATACAATAAATTAGCACTGAAAGCCAACTGATGTCACTTCCTTCCATACTTTGTGGAAAACATAAGTGTGCCTTTGTACATGACAAAAATTAGTTTGGTTCAATTTATTGTGTGGGTAACTCCAAATCTTTAATCAAATCCCTGCTTAGTCTTCATGCTGACTTTTGCTTCTAACTTTGAAGATTTCATTCCAGAGGTTCAGACAGGTCAGTGCAGAGAACTATGTACTTCTCACACTTGATCAGCTGGGTCATCTATATCTAGGGGAAAGGGTGGTGGTGGTGGTAAGTCAAACAAAAGTTCAAAATAATTGCTTTTTCTCTTTTTATATAGAAAAAAGGAATTTTGTTGAAATGGCTAAGTCTTCAAAAGGCCATTTTGCAAAACAGAAATACACTTAAAAGCATATAGTCTTTAGCTGGAGGCCAGACTGAGTATGTTTCTGATTATACTGGTGACCCTCACCCTAAAATCTCTTTGTAGAAATGCCTTTATTCTAGACAACATACTGACTAGCAAATGATCTAACAGATTTCACAGCACATAAATTAAAACCTAATAAATTATTTCGAATTCAGACTCCCTAATTACTGAATCAGCGAAGCATTCAATTTACAATTACAGTTATCTAAACAATTAATAAATACAACTGAGTAATCACGGAAAAAAATATTTGATACTTACTATGGAAGACAAGCTAAACTTTTAAGCACTAGATAAAACTGGTAAGGACTGGTTAAAGCCTCTTAATCATTGTTGGTCTAGATACCAGGATAGGAACATTTCATTATGTTAGCTTATCTGAGTGTAAATGATATTAACCTCTTTCACTGATTATTTTTTATACTTATTTAGAAATGTTCTATTCTTCTATTCCTTTGCAGTGTAGTAGTGTGCTAACATTAGCAGAAAAGGTTTTTGAAGTGTAGACTATGTATTATATAAATTTATATATTTATTAATTATATAATCCCTATGTATTTCTTGGAATTCATAGATATGGAAAGAACAAATGTACAATTAGGAAATGTACTTTGTTTATAAGTATGGCTATGGCTGTAAGAAGATGGCTTCTACACAGATTATTGTAAATTATATACATTTATATTGTCTCATCCCCCAATATAAATCTAATAGTGGGAATGCGTATCGCCTATAAAATATAAAGCAGGTCACCCTATGCAAGTACTGCTGCTTCTAAAATACCCTGCTTTTGCATGGTATTTTCACCAAGCCCAGAAACAAAGGTCAAACAAAGATAAAAAAAAAGAAAATGTAAGTTGCTGATATCAATTAATTTATTTGAGGTTTTGGGATATCTTTAATGAGAAAATGAAGACAGGCTTTCAACAAAAAGAAATCAGTATTGTGTATAGGTAGAGAGTGCTTCTGTCCCAGCTGTCTCTCAAGCACTGTTAGTGAGCAATAAGAGCACTGCTGTCCCACAATTCCATGTCTCCATGACTTTTAGGGATGACATTGCATCCAGTACAGTGGGACTTCATTTATTTCTCCACTGCCATCTGAACAAAATACATGAAGATGTTGACATGTAATACTTTCCTACTAGCTTGTAGGAAAGGCCCTCACTGCTCCTTGTGACCCTGAGCGGCAGAAGGTTGTCTATCAGAGATGGAATTAAAATGCTGAACGTGCCAAAAAACAGAGAAAGTGGAAACAAGAATGTAACTGCTGATGTTTATTGGCTGCCACATGTAGCTGTCTTCCTACATCAGATGATGTTTGAGAGGAGATATTGGGACCTGGAGAGCTCATTTCAGGGTGTTCAGACTGTTTCAAGAGTGTTTCAGAGTGTTTCAAGATTTCTGTGACTTCTGTTCAAACAGTAGATTCAACCTCTGCGAGGGAACCACTGAAATCATCTAATGGCTCTGAATTACACCTAAGTTTTTCAAAAAGCCAGTTCTTTCCAGGAACTATCACTTAAATTTGAGATAAAACAATGAGATTATGAGTCAATTATGAGCTTGTTAGCAGAATTTCAGGGTCTAGTTAAGGAACTAGAACTGATGAGGAAGCTGCTGAGAAACGTTTCTCTTGGAATTGCTGCATATAGGTCCAAAGGAGCTCTTACCATTGCTCTTTCCCACATTCTTCAGATTTTCTGAGATTTTGGACTGCTGGCAGAAGAGTCATAAAATAATCCATTCAGCTGACTGAAACACTGAAAATTAACCTCTGTTTTAAATTGTTGGTCATCCAGTAGTGTAATCTTCCATATCTCAAATACGAGCTTCTTGTTCGTGCAGTCTGCATGTTTTTGTAGGCACAGATTGCTCCATAGAAAACCTGAAACAACAAGTAATCTTAGTACCACAAACAGCTTATTAAACTTTGTACATTTGTCCTTGACATGGTCCCTAACTATGTTAAACCTTCTTGCTATGGACCAATCACACCTGAAATATTCCATAGGAATATAAGAAATCTCATGATGTTCAGACCAATGACCAACATGACCTCATACTCTGCTTCTGACAGTGGGAATAGGACGCTGAACATCAGCCGTGTCCACCCGTCTTCTTTTCATCAGTCACCCCATATTCCTTCTGTCCCACTTTTCTTTTGTAACAGCAGGTGGTAGGTTTTTCTTACTTGCGAATTTAACACTGCTTGTTACACAGGCAGAAAAATTTCTATGGAGCATTTATCAGAAAAGGACTTGGAAATGTGAATTTTATGGCACAACATCTTTCTGATGGAAAAATCCTTCCACTTAATTAACACCAGTGCAATAGCAAATCCTAATCATATCAGATCTTTCTAGAGTCATCTCCTGTGGTTCTTACTGAGCCAAAGCTTCATTCTGGAGTAGATGGAAGTTTAGCCTCAGTAATAACAGAGTAGTTCCAAGGTTTTCCCCTTTATAAAATAATTTGTAGTTTTCCACATATTCTTGTAATACACATTCATTTCCCTTTTCACTCTTAGTCTACCCAGGAAGCTGTTTATGTATTTTCCGGAATGCCAAGAAAACAATCACAAATCATCTATTAGCAGTTGGATTACAGAGTCTCCTAAAGCTGGTTAGCTTTACTTTGCCAAATATATTCTTCTTTTAATCCAGCTTACTAGGAAAAAAAACCCCATCAAGCTGCTATACATGTTGTCTTTTCATTTTAATTGCAGGCATTTTATAAGGAATACACATAAGTCCCAATATGCACAAAGAACTTACTGTACTTTTATTTCCAATCTCAAATTCCATGTCTTGGAGTAAATTATATTTGTAATACTGTTTTGTGTCATAAAACTCTGGTATATTATTTATTATACAGTCTTAATCTTATTACATTCAGTTCTTGGACTCGATTTTAGCAGACTGAAACAGCAAGAGAAGCATTCATGCTAAAATTCAAGGAGAATCATGGCTGTGAGGCAAGAATGATTCACTTATGTCCAGGTTAGAAGGTGGTCACTCTCCTGAGCTGCACCTGAGAAAAGGGAACAAAAACCTTATCTTTGATTGAATCAAAAAAGACTTTATTGAATAAACTAGTATCAGTAGAGACAGCAGCTGTTCAGCATCCCTAAGAATGGATTCTTCCAAATTTCTAGTAAGGAAGCACCAAAAAAATGGTTGCCAAATCTGGCAACCTAGGCCTTTGGAAATAATTTGTGCTGTGTGGATATGACCATCAGTGGATAGCTGAAACAGGTAAAATTGCAACACAAACTTCTTTCAGAGTCAGCAGTTTCTCTGGAAGCTTGGTCATTGCTATTTTGATTGATGGTCATTTGTAAAAAGGTAACGAAGATGCAATGGCTTTAATTCTACTTATTAGAAACCTATGAGTAGTATATGTTATTACTTTCTCTTTCATACCAGTTGGAAGCTTAAGACTTGTTCCTGCTACATCACCTATTCATTCCTCCCAAGAGGAGGATTTGGTTTTCAGCAAATTCTCTGAAAGGCTGTAGAATCAAAATCAATCTCAAGAGTCTCTTCTGCCTTAATTACAAAGCAGTCTGGTAAAATGTTTGAGTAACAAAATGGAACAATGAACCTAGAAGTCAAACTCCTGGCCTCAGTTCCTCTGCATTTTCCATGTCACAGAATCTGCCTGAATTTTATGTCTCTGTTCCATTCCAATAGCCTGTGCTATGAACCAGATACTGTCTCTGAACCCCGAGCATTTGTAGGATGGGTGGGGGGAACTATTTATAAATGTTTAATCAAGCACTGGAACTGACTAAGGTGTAAAATGTAGAGCTATATTTGTTTTGAAAAAGTAACAGCTAAATCTGGTTTGCCACTCTTGCATGACAATGTAATTGAGCAATAAATTCTGCCCATTAGAAACCAACTCCTCCACTGGAAAACTTGTGTGTCCTTTGACTGTGCCTCTAACAGCCTGTGGCTGACAGCGTGTGTCTCCTTGTTTTAAACTGGCATAGCAGGCATGATTATAATCTTGGTTTTAAGGATTCCGTAATACATTCCTCACACATGTGAAATGCCCAGTGAAAACAGCAAGAAGTTTGTATTTGCAAGGAATGCAGGAACCAAGGCTTTGTAGTTGTTGTTCTACCTTTTCTTTAATATCTAAAATGCTTTCTAATCAGTCAGCTTTACCATCAGCTGTCTTTATGTCATATGTCATAAGTGCATTATTATGGGTCTGATATACATACATTCTTTTTCATTGAAAATTTAAAAGAATGAATGAGTGGATAAATACATTCTGTGTGTTAATTTCACTGTCTCTAACAGAGTTATACAAGGAGGAAAACTGAGTATAGATTTTCTTTGTAATCAGACTTTAGACTGATGTAACTGCAGAAAACAAAAGCAATCCTAAACCCCTAAAATCTACCAGAAATGGCTAACAATCTAATTGATCTTCTGCTTGTGCTATTTTGCTTAAATTCACAATAAATTAACATTTCTGCTTCATTAGCACCTGCTGTGTACCACTGTAAATGACTACGTATAGCAGCACAGGTGCCTCGAGAAAATGAGAATATACTGTTCAGAACAAACAAACAACTACATTTGAATTTATGAATATCATAATTCCTTCTGAAAAATGTGAACTGTTTAAACAAATAATCCTTTTGTAAGTGTTTATTCTAGAAAACTGTATTTTCTTTCCCAGAAAATTACACGCAGCAAGGGCTGATGATACCAGTGATTTGTCAACCACGGCATTCAAAGAGATGAGAGCTTTGAGTTTTTCCTTAGAAACTGGAAGAAAAAGAGACTCTGGTAGTCAACTAGAAAGTGCTTATGAAAACAGTCTGAGAAAAAAATAAACAAACACCTTCTGCAGTGTTTAAAGTTAACCTCAAACACATTTGGATGCATGTGATTTTTGCCTTCCCCCACTTTTGTGTTGAGACACCAGGAATAGACAGCTTCATATCTACATTTGGACACCTGAGTAGCTCAGTACCTCAGAGTGCTGTGTATAAAACCCTAACAAGAAAGAGGTTCTCCTGCAGCCCCCTGTGCTGCTGGGAGCCCCCATCCCTGCTAGGGATGAGTGGTGGCTTGGAACACACTGCAGCCAGGTGGGTGCAAAGAGAAGAAATTTACTCAACCCACTTATGTTCCTCAAATTTCTGCCTGTGTGGGCTTTAGGCTTATTGCTGTTGCCCAGTTTTGCCTCACGGAGGTCCTGTGATGGAACTTTTGCCTTTGAGAAAGAAAAGAGCTATCCCTTCAGGCATGCATTGCCTATTGCTGTCACTCCTGATGTCTGGTGCTGGCTCCAGGAGTATAATTGACCACCCAGACTCACACACCATAGTTCGAAGTACCTTGGATAGACAAATAGGTTTGAATATCTAGCACATTAAACTGGACAGTGTGCTGTGAAACAGCTGTTCTGCTGGTAGTGGACTTACTGACAAGGCATCCAAGAATTGTAAGAAAGAGGGATGCCTATGAAGTTTGCTATTTCTTCTTGAGCTCAGATGCCTACCGGCAGCTCTGACTTAGATGCCTCTGAAGGCTAAATTCAAAAATACCAAACTAAGTCTTACAAGAAGATGTCTCTTAGAGTGCAGGCAGCTATTTCATAGATATTTTAAGCGCAGCCAGAGAAAGCAGAGCTGCATGCCTTTCACATGAGCTTAGTGGCAGCAGAAGTTGCCGAGGCTCTGAGATTACTGGCTTTTACATCTTATGTATGTAAGGAGAGGAAGATAGAAGTGGGCTGGCTCTGCAAGCAAAGGATAAGTTTGCTTTGCTGAGGGGAGAAAGCTTTGAGGTTCCAGTCACTCCCTCAGTATTTCTGGTTTTATCCAATACTTGCTTATTGTGCAATATTTAAACACCTAATGTACACTGCAAGTTCCCGTGTGACCTGGTGGTTATGTGGGGATTTTTCGTATTGCTCATCTAAACTGTTTTCAGGTTTCACAGCCTGTAGTGTGCATCTGGCTCCAACTTACCGTGCATAAGAACAATAAGATCTTCATAGCACTTCTGTATGGGATATTTAGCTCATAAAGGTACTACCAGTGCACAAGTAGATCCATTTTTGGCTTGGCTGCTTGTTCCAGCAGGGCTTTCCCAGGCTGTGAGCACCAGCCCTGTGTAAAGGCAGCACAGCCACTTCTGCTGCTTGCTTCAATGATTTGAGATAAGCAGGGGATTCTGCTGCATCAGTTTGCTGTGGACAGATCATCTCATAACACTCAGGCTTCCACAAGACTTCAGGAAAACACAATCTGTTCTTCTATGCTCCAAGAAAGATTCATGACACCTTTAAAAGTCCGTGATGTAGGTGGGTACCTCTGGGCTACCTACGCTGGCTCTTTTTATAGTCCACCGAGACAGGCATTTCCAGCAAGCAATTCATCCCTTCCTAACTTTTGGGTTATTCACACCCTATTTTATTACCTGAGTCACTCAGGTGCAAATGTCTGCGTTTGGCCAGAGGGTTCCCATCCTTTTGTGCCTAACAAAGTGACAGCTTTAGATGAGCAAATGGCCCTTATCACCCCGTGCACATTTGTAGGGAGAGGTGGTAAAAAGAAGGGGTTGTGTGCCCTTTCCTCTCCATCGACACCCTAAGTTCCCACAAGTATGCTCACGGTCATCTGAAAACAGTAAAGGCTGTGCTGCCATCCCAGACAGATATCAGCAAGGTCCACATAGTTGTGTTAGCTACTATTGTCATATGAAAACCAAGCAAAACACCTTTTCATTTTAGAAGCTTTTATGCCATCTGCATATTTAGAACTCCTGATGTTCACTGATCACCCTTCACAGATCTGCCTTATTCTGTATCTAGTTTCGGAGTTGCTTTTGTGATTTTTTTTTCATCAAAAATCTGTGATGGCTAAAAATATGGCAAATTTTGCCAAAAAAAAGAGAAAATTGGAGAGAAAATCAAATAAAAACTTTCTGAGGTACCAAATGGCTCCAAAGTTTTGTCTAAATATGTTATTCTGTTTTTGCAGTATTGAAATAACTTTAAAATGCAGAGGAATATCTTATCCAATACCAGCTGGTGTATGTAGTGCTCCTGGTGTACTCATATGTGTAAAATATTTAGATGGTTCTGGAATGGCATTAGTTAAAACACTTGATTTCTCTATTGGCCAGGGCTTTTTTGAGTGCAGTGCAATATTGATGCTGTCAGTTAATACAGAAAGTCACATCAACAGCTGGATAAGAGTTCATCACAAATAACAGCACTGTTAAAGAATGACTCTTATAATGTACATAGATTGTTTTCTTTGATATATTTTTATTGCAAAACCAAATAATTTTCCCTCAGCATTTGTTGAACAACAGAATACTCCTAACATAAAATTACCACAAGGGAAATATTTATATATTGTCACTCTTTAAAATCACATAACTAATGGTTACCACTGCAACTTTATATTGACCTTTTTTTTGTTAAATCAAGCCAGAAATACAACCACATAATTTGAAGCACTATATCTAAATTGCAGCTTGTTACCTATCTTCTGCAGTAAAATGTTTTTAAATGATAATAATTCAGTCCTTTTAAATCTGATACTCTCCACTCTGCTAGCACTACAGCTCCATGCTAGATGTCAGTGGCATTCCATGCAGGCACAGGAATCTCCATTAATGAACCTGAAGCAGATGAGGGTCGTCATTAATGTTTGACTGTGTATTTACAGAGGGAGACTTGATGGGGAGTATGGGCAAAAGTAATAGATCTCCCACCTTGCTTCCTTATCCATAAACATTGCTTGAGAACAAGTGGCTTGTGTTTAACTATTCACTTCGAAGGATTTCAGTCAAGTTAATGACCGAATATCACTGAATTTCCACAGGCACATGAAATTTTAAAACTTTTTTTCCTTTTTTTTTCCTGAATAAAACTTTGTTTGGCCCTGATGCAACACAAATTTAATCCCAAGCATGTCACTTTCCAGCTGCAGAAAAGGAGTGCCTTTCACAGGCTGGTAAATGAGAGTGCAAATTCACATGAATTCTGCAGGAGAGAAGTGCCCCTGGCATCCACCCCGTCTCAGAGACACCTGATTGCAAAGCTACCACACTGCCACTTCAGCTGTGTGTCCACACCACCTACTTTCAAAGGGAGGGGATTGGGAAAGAAATCAGCCTGCTGACTTCAGCTGGCTTTAGATTAATGCCACCTCTTTGCTACAAATCCATGAAACCATTATGAGAATCTTTAAAATGTGTTCCTGGATATCTCATTCCCACATCTTGCAGAAGTGCAATTATTTGGTAAACTAACTGTAAAACACGGTTCTCCTTAGCTTTAGTACCCTTTACGACCCATCTAATAACATTTTTGTACTAAGGGCGATACAAAAAATGATCTGTGGAGCTGTTGCTAAAGCTACAGGCAGCATGGCACTTCGAAAGACACTATATTCATATTTTTTTCCTGCTCGGTATTATTACTTCTGGAATTAGACCAGTGTTTATGCTGGATAAAATCAAACATACCATGGAGCACAGGGCTGGACAACAAGGTGATAAATACTTTGACTCCTACCTACATTTTATTGTTCATCATGAGTGCCAGCAGCCAGTTGGGTGATGAACTGTGTTTATGCAGGCAGTGGCACAGGAACCCAGAAATAAATGCTCTTGGTTTCATGCGGTGGCAGCAAGCACTGAGCTGGGGCCGAGTGGGCAGAACATGACTGTGTGTGTTCATGGGGTTGGAAGGGCCATCACGTTTCACAGATTCCCAACAACAAATTCTGACAAGTGAAAAATGTTTGATTTTAAAATGTCACACAGCTCGTCTTTTTTAAACACTTTCTGTATTTATTTAACCTAGTAAATAGGTTTATTAGCAAGGTTCCATTCTTTGTAGTTTAGGTAATGGATTTACCATATGTTTATGCTTTAAGGACTTGTGTAAGACTGCTAACACCTATTGCTCCACCTCCTGTCTCAGGGGTTAAGACCTTGGTATGTTGCCAGTTTACTGCTGTGGTCCCTTCCCCTTGTATAATTGCAGTCCTTCCCAGAGTGAAGGAAATTCCCTGAGCTTTTGCTCTAACTAGCCACAATGTTTCACTACAAAAAAGGCACTTCTTTAAAAGAATAAAAGTAATAAAACTTTCACATTATTAACTTTTTCCCTTTTAAAAGAGGCTGAAAAATGCCATTGTACCACATTAAAGACCTTTACATAAGGCTCACCATTGGCTAATGAGCCTTGTTGTACAATCTACCACATGCAACTGCCTTCCAGTGCTGCTTTTAACTTAACCTTGATGTAGTGCCAGGAATGTGCAAAGGATACACTTTCATGACAGGGGAAGTCCCCTCCCCGCCCCCTCCCTCACTCTTTTCCATATTGATACTCTTCAAAATGTCTCTAACATTTAAATTTTACTGTTGTTTAACCGAGCAGCTTCTTTATATCCTGTAAAGGAGGGATGAGTAATCACCTGCCCTATAGAAATAAGCAAGTAGATCAGTTGTTTATAGTAGAAATGATAAGAAATTTTTGATACTTTGTACTTGTGCAGTGACTTTCTTCCTGCAGATACAGAGCACTTCATAAGCATCCTCACAACTCCCCTGTGAAGAAAGTGCCACAATCTCTGCTTTATCATTAATAAAACCAGTTCAGTGAATTTCCGGAAGATGACACAATATCAGCACCAGTAACAGGATCTGAAGAATTTTTACTTGCAGTTGCCTCTTTGATTATGACTCATTTCCTCTCATTGCTGGGGTGAATTATTTTGGTAGCAGTACTGCTGGAATCTGTTTAAATTCCATGTTATAGTCAGATGTGTTCTGCATAGAAACACGTATTTAATTTATATAATAATGTTTATAACACAGGTAATATTCTGAAGTGACATTACTCTTTCTTTGAATAAAATGACTATGATATTGAAAATGAATCTTAAACTTTCCATGAGGACTATTTATAGAAATGCTAATTTTCTTGAGCTTAATAGAGTTAGTTGACTTAATTGTTTGTCTGTTATTTCCTACACTACCTACGCAAAACATAAGAGCTGTTATCTAAATGTTTTACGTTTCCATAATTTGAGAATTTTGTGAATAGGAAGAGTGGCAGATATTCTTGAAACCAGACATGGGAGGTCATTCACAAAGAACATATTCAAGGGTGAAACGGATGATATAGAGCATGGGGAAATGAATAGTAAAGAGACAAAAATAAGTTTTGCTATATGCAAACATGAACATTTTAACAGAATCTTCTTCGAGGCTGGGCTGGAGGCGGCTTTAAGCAACCTGGTCAAGTGGAAGGTGTCCCTGCCCAGGGCAGAAGGGGGTGGGATTAGAGAATCTTTAATTTCCATTCTAACCCAAAACAACCCAAACTGAATCCATCATGAATCCATGAATCCGTGATTCTCTAGAAGTAGCCTATGAATTTTCAATTTACCAAGACAGTGTAACTGATAGAATAACTAAACGTGAATATGAATTGCCTCCTTAAAGTAAAGATTGAATTAAATCTTTCAAAAGTAAAGGTGATTTAAAATTAGGCTTCTTTCCATTCCATCCTCTTCAAAGTCAGGATGGAAAGTATTTTCCACATGCCAGCTTCTGTCATACCAGGAGGAAAACTGGTGCTCAATTTCACAATGTGGCATGGCTGCGATAACACGTTTGAAACAAAGGAAGTGAAAACTAAAAGATTACAAAAGGGCATTTGTATCTCTTTCCCCCACCCCTTTCTATTACTGCATATTAACTATTCACTGTCATTGTCCTGCACTTTTGTCAATTCAGTTGTCTGTGTCCCTTTCTAGAATAGTCTTCTAACAGAGAAAATTTAATTTTCCTAATGTAATTTTGTTAATTAACAAAAAATTGTTAATTTTTTCTTTAAAATATTGCTAGTAGTTAGGAGGAATTTTGGCCATTTCACCATACGGAGGACTGACTATAATTGGTTGAGATGTATTAAGATTTTTTAAAAATATATTTGAGTGCTTTTTATTTTTTAGTTTAAACATAAATCTATTAAGTTTTGAAGGCATTTATGACATGTTTTCAAAATGATTTAAGGTATGTCTCTTTAATGAAAATCCTGTGGTTTTTTTTTTATTCCCCAGTCAATCAGATGTTTTGCTTCATTTTAAAAATAAAAAAAAATATAAAAAAGACATGCATTTCTAGAAATAGTAATTTTAAAAAAATACTCTGGTTTAGTTCATATTTTGAAAGGAGAAAAGAACCATCAGCTTTAAAACATCAAAAAGCCTATATTGAGACTTGAAGTGGGTATTCTCTGACCAGTGAGAGAGTAGTAATCATGAGGTGAAAGTTAAGATGATAGTAGAGGCAGGAGAGAAGCACATATAGGTTGAAGAGAGGGGTGGAGGGATAAAGTAAAAACTTATAAGATTGAGACTGAGATAGGGCAGGACCTAAAAAGTGTAGAATGAAGAGTTTCCCTGACCAATTTTTCCTCACTCCATCGAACTTCTTATAATTATTATAAACACCTGGACAATTTGGGTAATTACAGAAAAGAGTTATGTTGGAACAAAATAGAAACTCTTACACGGCAAAAATACATAAATATGTAAACATGGCACTGTAATTTCCTGAAAAATTACCTGTATGTGTATGGAATGTGATTTTTGATGCAGGTTTGGATAAGAATCCATATGAGCTCTGCCTGTGTTCCATACAGTCTGCTTATATAGGCAGAATTGTTTTATTTTCTCTGTTAGTGCCCCCGAGTGGTATTAAATCCCTGTACCATTCTTCCTTGCACCGTGTTTGTTAATTAACTCTTCAAACACTGGCATATGTTACAGATTAGTCAAACATGATTTGCTTTGTTAATAGCTTCAAGGAGAAAGGATCAGACATTTCCATTTAATTATGTTATCTTTTTGAGACAGAGCTTCATGTCATTCAATTTATGATATACTTAAAATAAAGATATTTTCTTAGTGGTTGAGAAATTCTGGAATTTCCCAGAATCCTGTGAAATTTGTGGACTTCAGTTAAAAAATAAAATTTCTGATCTTGCTTCGCAAGGCCCAACTTGCTTTGCAAGGAAAAAAAAATCACAAATATCTGCTGTTCTTCTGTCCACCTAAGGGAACAGAAACCTCCACTGAGGCACAACCAGACAGTTAATTTGAGCTGCAGACGCATAGGGATAAGTGGTTGGATCTGCATGAGGAGAATCCTATGCAGTGGTCAGGCAATTACCATTTCCGTGAGGGGAAAAAAATAGTATTTAGTTACTATCTAATAGCTTACATAGCTCGTATCCTACAGCCAAACAGGAGCGTAATATCCTCCTTATTGCTGGGGATTGTAGGAGTGTCTCTAACTCCACGTCTTTCTGCAGCTCTCAATTCCCTATTACGGTCTTGAAGCTATGTTGTTCTGAACTTGTTGAAGTTATTTCAGTGAAGAACTACAATTTAGGAAATAATTTGCTTGGAAAGCATGTATTTGCTAAATGAATGGAAACTCTGGAGACTAGTAAATAATTACCAGCCACATTTCTTCTTTTTATTTTGTTTTTTGTAAGTGGACACTGTCCTTGTAAAAGGGCTGTCACACTGAAAAAATGGAAAAAAGTAAGAAGGAACTTAGATACTAAAGATTTTTCAGGACATCAGCTTCCAAAACTAGTAGGTTGTTTTACTAAAACGACTTCCTTTTATCAATAAATTTCTTACTTATAAACTCCTTCTCCCATAATCCTATTAAAATAGACATTAAACGATGACACCACTTTATGTTCTGTGTTGATGTTTGATGGGCTGCTACCACTGTCGAGCATCTCTTTGTGACTGTAATGCTGAACTGTGCTGTGCTACAGAGTATACTCAATGGTAACTGTGACTGGGAGGGCAAAGAGGAAAACTGGAAATTAGCTGAAGCCCCTGGTAGGCAGTATAAGCCTCATGATGGGCAATATAGAAAGAGATTGAAAAGAACTGAAATGAGAAGGGACATGTGGAGATCAAGTTCAGGCTCTCTGCTCAAATCAGAGTCAGCTGGAGCAGTTTGCCGAGGGCCATGTCCTGTTGGCTTCTACATACCTCCAAGAACCAAGATTTCATAACCTCTCTTTGCAATCTGTTCCCGTGCTTGACCACCCTCATGATAAAAATGTTTTTACTAATGTTTAGATATAAACGATGCGTGTCTGTTGTTGCTTGTCCTTCTACTGACCACCACTGAGAAGAGCTGTCTCCTTCTTACTCCCCTCATCATTCATACGCCTCAGTGAGGTTTCCCCAGAGCCCTCTGTTCTCCAGGCTGAACTGTCCCAGCTCTCCCAGACTTTACTCATCGGAGAGATGGTATAGTTCCTCAAGCATCTCAGTGGCCCTTCACTGACTGTCTCCATTATGTTCATGATTCTCTTGTTCTGGGGAGCTCAGAACTGGACAGAGCACTCCAGCTGTGTCTCACCAATGTGGAGCAGAGAGGAAGGATCACCTCCCTCAGACTGCTGGCAACACTTCATGCAGTCCAAGATGTTCTCGGTGCAAAGGCACATTGCTGGGTCGTGTCCAGTTTATTGTCCATCAGGATCTCCAGGTCCTTCTCTGCAAATCTGTTTTCCATCCAGTCAGCCCCCACTTTGGTGAACATGATTATTCTTCTCCAGGTGAAGGACTCACACTTCCTTTTCTCGAACTTCATTGCATTCCTGTTTGCCCACTTCTCCAGCCTACTGAGAGACACAGGGTCTATCAGCCATTTGTCCCAGTTCTGTACCATCTGAATGCTCTGTTCCACCCTCCAGGTCATTAATGAGGATATTAAACCATATTGACCCCCGTATTTTCCCCTGGAGCACGCCACTGGTTACTGGCCCCCAGGTCAACATTGCACCACAGATCACAGCTTTAAACAGTATTGGAAACATGCACTGTAAAAAGCAAATTTGAAAGAAAGAATCCTTGTACAAGGGGCACAGACAAAAAAGGGAGAAAGATGAGCTAAAAATGCCAGCCTTCGTATCTGCAATGACAGTCTGATGCTGAAATATTTTGACAGCATCCTGAAAGTGTGTTCATGATCTATAGGCAATCACAGAAATCTTTAGAGTTAATGGGTGTGCTTACCACACTAAGTGGGAATAAATCATAGCAAAATTAAATATGCATTGGGCTGTAAGGGAAGTTGTGATTGGAAAAAAACAAAGAGAGGACAGAAGAGCTGTCCTTGATTGCTCCACTGGCCTGGACATGCATTGATGGAGTTGTGCATGACTGCCTGTGACAGGAGGATGTGACCAGAGCCGTGGGTCACAGGAGAAAAGGACAGCATACCTGGAACTACAAGGAATCCAAGGATGATTTTTTTTCCCCTTGGCAAAAAAAAGGTAGAGGAACATGACTGTCAAGAAAGCAAGTGTGGTTTTTTGAACATGCAAATGGTACAATGCTAATTGCTCCTGTTGTAATCAAGGATTTAGGAAAGATCTATGAGATCTATTTAGAACTTAGCAATAAATATTATGATCTTGCCTTGGACAAAAATAGCAACTATATGCTTGCTGCAGTGGATTATTCGCTGTCACTGTGTTGTACAGATAGAATTCTCTCCTTGTTAAATGAAGTGTAAACACATACACTCCTCTTACCAAGAAGTGCCTTGGTCTCAAAATTTCATAGTGGTTTCATCTCCAGGACTGGTTTGGCAGAAAGGAAATATAGGAAAATCAGTGCAGCAATGGATATCTGGTGTCTTCTACAGGCAATTTTCACTCCCCTCTTTATATTACCTTATAAAGAATTCTGGAAGAGGTGGAGGAAATGCTGTGTAAAAAAGGGCTCGTGAAATGGAATTTTACTCAGTATGCTTGGTAATTTTGCTGATTGCTCACACTGTTCTGACCAGGCCACCCCTGGTCAGAACAGACGGATGGGGTCCTCTTTCCAGTCCTGCATATATACTGTGCATAATTGCATTGGATTTTGCCTCCTCCAGTTGACATTCTTTATGTGTTGTCACAAGTAATGATCATTCTCTGCTGACAGAAAGTCACCAGGGCTCAGAGGGAAATGAGTTCCAGTCTATGTTCTCCAAACTGGAACACAGCACAGAGGTAGGCAGGACCTGTCTTTCATAGTGTGTTTTACAGCTAAGGAAAAACTACTGAGAGCCCCCAAACACCCACCAATCTTTAAAACTCTGGGGATGAGAATTCACTTTAAAAACTGTATCACTGCAGTGTCTGTGATGTCAAGATTACTTCAATAATTCATCTCCTTACACTGTATCTTGTTCTAATATGAAAATAATTCCATTTAATTCTGTGTTTACTTTTTGCTTTAGTTCTTTCCTCTTGTCACCATTCTGTGGATTAGCTCTCACACAGTTGTCTTGTGTGCACAAGCTCTCCAGATTTTCTATTGTACACAGGATAACTTGTTTACAGAGAGTTTTCCAAATCACTTTTACTCCATGTTAGGAGAGTTGTGATCACTTGGCTCATGCCAGCAGAACAGGAATTTAATTATCAGACAAAAGGTAAAGGTGAAGTGATTTTCCTTACTTTCGAGGCCACCAAGGAGGATGAAAAAGATATACACCTTTTCAGCTAGTCAGACTGCTCAAATGTGTGTTTTCAGGTAACGACAGTAATAGCTCACACAGAATATTTGTATCTATGTTTTAAATCTGTGTGAAGCAGCTTGAGCTGTTACACAATGCCAAATACCCCTCTTAACCCACAGTTTCTCCAATCATAATCTAATGTCTTCAGGTTCTTACAGTAACAGGGTGAAAAAGGCTTTGACTGAGGAGAGATCAATGCAGCAGGGATTACTCTCTTACGTGCTGAAGGTAAATTAGGCAGAGAAATTATACCCTTTTGGGTTTTGTTGTTGTCTAAGTGTCAGACTTTGTTGTCAGCCAAGTTCCCTTGAACTGCAATCGCTTTGCAATTCACTGGAAAGTGGTGCTTAGTTTAGGGCACATCCCTGCCTGTCCCTTACAGACATCCCTTGCACAGAACTCTTTGTGCCCCGTGGGATACAGGTATAATTTCTGTCTCTGTACTTTAGCTTGTGATATCAGACAGCAGCAGAGCTTTTGAGATTCATGATGATAAAACAGTTTCTGAGATGTTGAACACTGTGACTCCAGGAGGCTCACTGAAGAGCTCAGCGTAAAGAATGCTTCATAAATTTTGAAATTCTGTTCAAAAATGTATTTTTGTGGGAAACTGGTTTGCAACATCTACTCCTGACTTACATAAGGTGTACATAATGGGTCTTGTAGCTGAATACTCTTTCTTCTTTGTAATCTACGAGACTCAAATCCATTTTTATATGAAAGTTCATTCCCATAAAGCAGGTGGTGGGAGACAGAATTAGTGCATAGGAATTTTGAAAGAGATTGTACTTCAGGGGGTCATACCTCTCTCTCAGCTCACTGAGGGGTTTGAAATCATCCTGTAGGTATAATATTAATAGTAAGCATTGTTCATATAGATTTGATGTTCCACTTCATACTTTCTAGCTATTGTGCTACTTACAGCATTATGGGTGAACAGTAGTTTGAAATACTTTAAATAACAGCTATTTCACACCATTTTCAACTGACAAGTAAAGAAAAATGTCTTGCAAAAGTATCCTGGCAACAGGGCTTATAGCATCAGCGTAGTTCTTGTACATATATTAGGATGCTGTGAAACATCTCTGTGCTCAGAAAGGAGAACTGTAAATACATTTTTTTATCCTGAAGTGACAGTTTTCCTGAACTATAATGGTAACTAACCACCCAGACTGGGGTATCTGTGTAGAAAAGACAATAAAAGTCAAATAAAGTCAGGTTGCATAAGCATTTTGTAAGACTTTACCATTATTTGCATTAAAAAGCTCACCCTGTTTTAGAATCGGCAGTCCTCAATGTCACAGGTCTTTAAAATGCTTATGAGTGATTTAGGAGTACTTATAGAAAACACTAAGCATTGAAACCTGCAGTGAGAAAGGTGGCATTTTTCACAAAGCCTTTCCGTTGGGAAAGGATAGCAGTTTAAGCCCAACCAACAGGGCTTATTTAGTCACAGGCAAAGTAAACAGTAGCCTACAGTGACAGACTGCCTGAGATGGCAGATGAGGACAGGCATTGCATTGCTTGAGTAGCTAGTCTCTGCCTCCTACCTGCACAGCCTTCTGCTCTTTCGCTGCTGTCACTGAGAAAGAGATAATGTTCGTGCAGCAGCAAGAAAGAAGCAATGGGAGTAGGAAGCTTAAATTGCTTGGGCTCTTTGCAGCTTTCTGGCCTGGCACTGCTCCTGCCGCTCCGAAGTGCCTTGTCCTCATTTCTGTAGCAAAACGTCAGTGTTGTGTGCACTGTCAGGAAGCCCTGAAACCAAGGAAAGAAGTGCCCCAAGTGACCCCAGCTGTCGAATCAGTTCCAAGTAGCAGAGCACCAGGAAGTGCCGTGGGGTCTGCTAAGGACTGTACTAATTTCAAGTAAGAGAGTTTCAACTGCAATAGGCATTAGGTAGTGATATGAAGCATAAAAAGATATAAGATATATCCAAACATGCCTTAAATGTTTCTGTAGATTACAAAACTTCAAAGGGCCCCAAAATGTGACATAATTCAGAACAGAATGTGAAAAGAAAAAATAAAAGGAAAAAAGATTATGTGATATACAACTGCTGTAACAATGCGAAACACTTGAAGTCAAACTGTTAGAGGTGTTGAACAATTTGTGTGTGTACGTGTATGTGTGTGTGTGCGTGTATTCTGTGACAGCAGTACAGTCTACAAGCATCCCTTACTCCAGCCACGACAGGATCAGGATGTTTCCACATACCCAACTCTGAAAGCCAATAATAACATCATGTCACACATGCCACATAATTCAGCAGAAGTGCTCTTCTGTGCCGATGTATGATTCAAGCTGAGTCAGGGGAGGCTCAGGCTGGATATCAGGAAAAGGTTTTTCACCCAGAGGTTTTACCCAGACTGTGAAAAGGTCAGAAACTTTAATTAAGCTTTAGGTTTTGACTGATGTTCTGTGTAGTTAATCATACCTGGGAGTGTCTTCTCTTTCTAAGCTAAAATGGGATAGTTAAATATCTTATGAAGCATTTGAACATGAAGGTGTCATTGTACAGGTATGCAGAGAGTGTCAGGATTGGATACGTTCTTTGCATTTTCTCTCAAAGGAAGAATAACAGAATTTACTGAGCAAAAAGTAATTAATATAAAGCTAACTGTTGGTGCAACCAACAAAATGAAACCTTGGAGCTCTTGCCATTAATTAACCCTGAGCATTTCATTTGTAATAAACTTGTAAAGTTTAAATGGGGTAAATATGTTTTAGCTCTTAAAATCCCTCTAAGTGCAGAAAGCTCTTTTTCCTACTCTGCTCTATAATAATATGTAAATTTGAGTAGCAGCAGCACAATGTACTGCAGGTGGTGACAGTATTCCAGTGGCAGATAAATGTCTCCCTACTCTCCCTACTGAACAGGATTCTCAGGTGAAACAGAGCTTTTGTTGACTTGAGGCTTTTGGTGTTTCAAGATTGCATTTTGTCAAGATTCTTGTGTGTGAGGAGTGCTTGAAGAAAAAACAGATACTGAAGCGTAGACCTGCTGGCTTTTTGCACTGATTCACCAGACATTTCTACACTGCAGATGTGAATGAGAAATTAAAGTAATATTACAGGCTTGAGGATCTAATGTCAATGATCTTTAAGATGTCTCCCGATGTAGAGCATTAATTTCATATAACTTAGCTTGTTTAGACATATTTTCTTGTTTTAATTTTTAAAAATAACAACTAAAATTGCCTTTTGTGTAAAAAATTAAGGTGATTTAAACCAATTCTGTCAAGTTCAATCTAATGTTAAAAGAAGAAACTACAGATATTGGGGTAAAAATATGATAGGCAGAGGGATTTAGGTATACAAGTACAAATTTATACTTCTGCAAATGTTTGTTTTTCTGTTTTCTTTATCATCAAAGAACCAATGTGGATAAGAGTGCTAATAACATAATGAAAGCAATGATTAGCAAGCTGAACAATTCTACTGCCACCCTCCATCTGCCTGTGGCATCATATTTTCATGACACAGTGAAAAGAGACAAAAAAACCTGTCAACCACGAGAAATATTCCACTAAACACCTCAAACACTTTTTATGGATGACAAAGACAGATGAAAAAGGGAGACAAGTAAAGAGGAAGGCTAGAGAGAGTTCTGCTGAGACCCTGCTCAAAAAGTGTGTGCGAGAGAAGGATCAGACGGTGTGATAGAAAACGAGAACTGCGACCAGCAGGTCGACTTGCTGCAAGACATGCTGTGTTCTAAAGAGGACCACAGGACATTTCCTGAGGGCAGAGGCAGCAAAATAGTGGAAGGTAATTGTAGCTGTTTTAAGTGGATAGTGCTCTGCCAGGCCTACACAAATTACATCCTTAAGTCTGAAGAGGAAGCAATGAGGGAAGAAATAGGAAAAACCTTGGCAAGAGTTTTGAAATCTCGCCAAGGATGGCAGTGACCCCAGAGAAAGGGACAGATGGCTAACTCAACTCCTGATGCTAAGAAATTAGTAGGAGCAACATGACCACAAAGTTGACTTCTGCTATGAGAAAGATTTTGGGATAATCAGCAAGGTTTTTAAATCATTTTCATCTCTTATACTTCATTTTTTATGCTTCCAAGAAAACAGGATGGATTACATGGTCTGTTGACATCTTCTGAAGTCTTGCATTTTTGACTTCTCTGATTTAAACTAACTTGTCAATGTCAGCTTTTTTATTACAAGAAAATTGGTTTTAAAACAAAGATAATTTTCTTTCATCCTGCTATAGATACAGACCTAAAACCCAACTCCACTATGGGAAAATATCTGAAAAACAAATATGCTATGAAATATAGGAGTTATCATGTTGTATATAGCAAAGATAAAATAATAGTGTATTTGAAGTAATTTGTATGGACTCTGAAGCATGACGGGAAGCTGGAGACAGGTAGGACCAGCAGTGTAACATTTTCTACATATTATCCTAAAAGCTGTTGTTCCTTTATGTTTCTGTTTTGAAACACATCTACCAAGGTGCAGAAATTATTACTCTCTCAGACCCAGCAGAAAATATATTCAATTTACATTCCGGTATTTAGCATCACTGAACGGAACAATATTCTGAGTAGGGTAGGAGAACTTTGTGAAAGCCTCTTCTTGTCAAAGGAATTGCTCTCAAGTATCAATTAAGGTTGCTTTCATTTAAAGGAATGAAATGTTCCATTCATTGTGCTTGACAAATCATCCTGCAAAAACTATTTCTGAAGATTGTGTTTGATCACTTTTTCTCATGTTCCTTCTCTAGCGAAAGAAGAGATGGATGTTAAAAAGAAAGAATAACAGGTAAAGATGTATAAAAATCAGCTTTTACTGACTGGACAAACATAAATGCCACAAGTCACACACAATTAAATTTCACAAAATACCTTTACATGTATGGTCCCTTAATCCTGTTACGGACAACTAATTTTCAGTAATTCTTTTTGCAGGTTTAGTAGGAATGACCTCACAAATATAAGAAAGAAGGAAAACATATTTAACTTTATCCTTCTGCATTAATATACAGGAAGGTTTATTACCACTGATAAATAGAATACAAAGGAAATTCTTTGCAGGAGAGAAAGTGATAGCTCAAAACTGGGATTTTTTTCTACATGTTTTCTTTTTTTTCTGACCTCTATCATAGCAATGGTGTTTTATCAATTCTTAAGATATTCATTTCCAGATGTTTTTTACTTTACTAAGGCAAAAAAAACCCCTGCTAAACTTACCTTCTTTCCTAGACAACGGCCTATCTTCACTAAGAGAGTCGCAGAATGTTACTCAGTAAAGTGTTAGAAGAACCGTTTCTTTCCAGAAGGAAACTGTCTAGTGAGGAGGAAATCATAAATTTAAAAATTATCAGACAGAGAAGAACAGGTTCTGGCTCTTGCACTTCCTCTGGTCTAAATACTGCAATCACCTTTTAGTGACAGAAGGAACTGGGTAGCAACACTTATTCTGGTAATTTTTAAAGACAAGCTGTATCTGTTGTCAGTTACGTTAGATGGTACTTGGTGTTTATCTGTAGGGAATCCTTGTCTTTGGATTCAGATGCACCAAGAGGTCTCTTGGAGTTGGCCTAAGGATCTCAAAGCAGGCTGCAATTTTGGAAATTGGGGGTTCTAAGTAGCTTCTTACTCAGTGAATGATGTTTCTCACTGCCTTTGGGAGCTATGTGACTCTTCTCAGTCATCATATAAAGAAGGGAGAATATCTAGACCTGTGGCCTTAATTCAGCAAATGAGATGGTATAATGCCTAGTTTGTATCATTCTGAGTTTCTTTTATTCAAATTGTTCTTTAGGTGTAGAAATCAGTACATGAAATCTATGAACAAAAACTCTGTGAAGTTGTTAGATCATCAATGAGATAATCAGTCCTCCAGGCTTTGTAGTATTCCAGGCTTTGTAATTCTGACAGCAGCCTGCCTTTGTCCATCAGTCTTACTTGTAACTGTTCTCTAAGTATAGAACTACCAGGGACTTCTTTTCCTTTGCCTTCTCATGCTTCCATCTTTGTGAGATCTTTATTTGCTTCACTGCATATGTTTATGCATAGAGTCTAACTGATAGGTAATAAAATTACTCAGTGGAAATGAAAAAATAGCTCCAGATCCTGTTAAAAAAAAGCTGTTGAAATCTTAGTGGAATCACTGGTGCAAACTCATCACATTAACAACAACTCTCCCTTGAACATAAGCAAAGGTTGAATGCAAGTAATTCATTATTCAGATTCTTTATCTGGTTCTTGCAGCCTTGAGATCACTTGCCTGTTCCCAGCTAGCCAGAAATCAAATCCAATTTGCAAAAATAAACTATGACTTTGAATGGATCAATCACAACTGGTTATCTTTATTACTTTAATTGAACCACCTTGTAATTACTGAAGTATTTCTTCTTAATTATCACTTCTCATTTGTTCTGAATGACTATATTCTGCTTCATTCCTTCAAGAACAATTTAGAAATATACCATGGAAACCTCAATAGGTTCCATTGTGGAAAAATAATAATGAATTTAAGAAGTGAATAAAGGATAATGATCATCCCAGAGATATAGCAGTTAAACTATCAGGGAAAATTATATTTCCAAAGTAAAGCATTACTTTTCACCCTTTAATAAAAGTGTCACTATCACATTGTGAATATCCCTAATGGTATTAATTCACCAAGGCTCTTCTTCAACTTTATCTGTCCTTCTGAGCTTAGACAGTCAAATGCACTTCTCTGTTCCTAACCTGACATCAAAGTTTTCTTATTCCTCTGAGTATATAGGTCAGCTGCTGTTCCAGAAATGAATCGGTTACCTATTTCCTGTAAGTTCCCCTAACATTGTTACTGATAGTTTAATGAAATGGGAAAAATAGGCTGGCTGGGCACTACAGTGAAATTCCAAGATAATATGAGCTTAGCTAAATTTACATTGGGGAAAATTTGTCTTGGCTTTTACCACCGCTCAAAATACATTCCTGACTAACCACTGCTGAAGCAGAGAAAGAATTCTGTCTAAAAGATACAACCCCTCCCAGAGATGGAGGTGGTGATACATGCACCTCCTCTACCTCTGCTTTACTGGGAATGCCTGCCTCCAGACAGAATAGTTCATTGCTCTGAAAGATGTTCACAATTAATAGACAAACAAATATTTTCAGATGTTCTGTGACAAGGAGTGTCTTTTCCGTGGTCACTTGAGAGTCTATCATCTGCATCAGAGTGTGCAGTTTTCCAATGAAATTCACTGTCTGTCCTCAGTGATGAACAAGATAACAGTGACTTCAGGGTAACTGAGGTCACAGGTGAGAGGGATCCCCTTGGAATGGCAATGTCTTAAAAGCCAGCATGTACGGTGTGTCTCTCTGTAGCATGTCTGCTACTTTATCACAACACTTTAATCTTATCACTAACATTCCAATTTTGGCTCTGTTTTTCTACTTTTATCACACTAGGACTGAAAGGTACCATCTATGTCAGCAAGGCCAAACCATAACAACTATTGGCATCCCTGCCCGTGTCGGGGGGGGTGGAATTAGATAATCTTTAAGGTCCTTTACAACCCCAAACCATTCTGTGATTCCATGATTCTATGATTCTATGAACTATAGGAAACCACGTATGAGATGGCTCGTTCATGAAGGTCTTATTCTATACGTGTCTGCAACCCCCTCTCCAGCACCATATGAAGTTACTGAGGATCTGCAGTATGAGACCAAAAACTGCAATGACAAAGTGGCACGGAAAGTGGAGACTGAGTGGAGACTGCCAGTGCCTGAGAAGGTGCTGGGACTCATTAAGCCCTCTAAATGATCTTAGGGAACCATGTCCCATGCCTCAAAGAGGTGAATAATAAGCACAGAAACATCCTTGCTAATATGATTCACGGATCACAATACCCAGACAGATCTGCTGATCTGAGTGTGTAAACAAGCTGCACAAATTTTCCCATACAAATTAACCACTGGAGAGAATGCAGTGTTCCAGGGTCACCAGAGCAACTTGACTAGTTCTGGCCGATATTTTGCATCTTGGGAGAAGGTGAATGTGTCCTCACCGCTTATCACTATCTCTGAGGCCAAATCAGAAGATCATCAGAACTCACAAGAACAGAAAGAGCATCAGTAAATTGACAGCAAGACCTGTTTTCAGGCTCCTGTGTGTACAGCAAAACGCCAGAGAGACCAGGTTTCATTCCAGAAGTCAGCCCAAAGGCAGGCGCTTTCCTGCTCTGCGGGTTGCTTGGAAAAAGGGTTTGTATATGTTGTCAGGGGAGCGGAGGGGATTTGTCGGAGCAGGGAGGCATATGGGAGCATTCTGCCACACTAATCTCCCAACAGGGCAGTGTCCATTAAGGAGCCTATGCCGCTTGGATCCATCTGGCACCTGCTCCTGGGTGTCCTTGGGCCCTCTGGTCCACACCAGCAGACACCGAGCACTGAAAGCTGTGCCGAGCCTTCAGCACCTCCATCCCGCTGCCTCTCTGGCAGGAACAGAGGGGAGCCTGCCCTCCCTCCCTCACCGTGTGCAGTGGGACAGGAATAATTTTTTTTTTAGAAAACTTGTAGGACTACATTTTTTTCAGGGGAAGTTCAGGCTAACGTGAATGTAAAAATTTGTAGCAGCATGTAGCACGTTTGTTTTGTACCCACTGAAGCCTCTGGGGTGCCTGGCTGAGTGAAGAACAAGCGCTTTTCTTTAAATTCAGAGATCTCTGCCATGGCAAAGCTCTAACTACCAATATGCCCGTCTCCCCTAGGGCTAGCTACTGGCAACAAACCTATGAAAACAATGCAACATTTCACTCCCTGTTGTCATTTCCCTAAACCCACCCTGCTACAAACCAGCCAGTGGGGAGAGGAAGGTCCTGACACTCCTTTTCCTGAAGGGGCAAAACCAGTAGGAAATAGCTGAGCAACTTTGTGGCCCTTAGGCAACTGTAATTCCCCAGAACACACATGGTTATTATAGTGATGATTAGCAAGCTATGAATGTTCCTATTTCACATTTTTGCTTTGTATTAAATTTGTAGATATTTTCCTCCCCTAGGAAAGTCAGAGATGTGTGAAATTGTGACCAAGCACTGAAAACTGCAGAACACTTTCATCAACAAGGACATCCAGATAACTACAGAAATAATAAACAGCTTTCTGGACAGCATTATTTAAATTCCTTTGGCAGTGTCCCATCCCTTTTGTAGAGGGGTCACAGGCTTCCTTGAGTGTGCTGAAGTATTACTGCAACTATCACTCTCCTTATGAACTTGCATGCCTTCAAAACATTTTCAGAGGCATCCCACATAATCTAAGACGTGGTCAACCTTAAGAAAATGATAAATAGTACAGACTGCAATTCCAGAGAAAGAAAAAAGTCGGGGGAAAATAGAAGAGTTCAATATTCATGGTCAGACTCCTAATGATTAAAAGGGGTAATTTTCAGTTTTCTTTCCAGTGGTTTCTTCAGTCACTGTTTTAAAGAACTATCTGCTTTAAAAAAAGAAGCAATACCTTGACAATGCTCACCTAGAAGTTGTGCCTTGTTTTCTTGAAATAAAAATTCAGCTGATCTTTAGGATTCGTTCCAACCCCTTAACATTTTATGATTCTGTGGTTTTACAGGGTTAGAAATAGAGGTAAAGAGTAAAACTGTGTACAAGCTACTTGACCTAGTACATCCATAGAGACTGAGGACATAGCTGGTTAATTTATTTCTCCTGAAAAAGTTCACTGGTAAAGCAAGCGAATTAGAAACACTTTTTGTCAGTATTTTCTAGCAAAAAATCCCCCACACCACCTGCTCCATGTCCATTCCTTGCTCTTTTTTGACAAAGTTGCTTCTTGGTTGTGGGAAAGGGAGTTAAGAGGGTAGGAAAAGATTGGCAAAACTAAATAAAAGTCAGATAAAATAGGTACTTTTAGCACAGAAAACAAAATGTAGCCAAAATGTTTCTTTTCGTCCCCAAATCACTTCTGTGACAAATTTTGAGCCTTCTTAATTATAACAGTACATAAAGACACACTACTTATGCATGTGGATCCTTCTTCCAAGTTGTTCTTGTTTAGTTTAATTCTTCTTGGCTTTTAGGAAGCATAATCTCCTTTAATTGTGAGCCTTCCTTAATGAAGACTATTCTTGAAACTGTCATTTAAAATAAGTCATTAATTGTTTTCCACTCCCCGTCAAATATCATAGGAAGCTATACCATTAATTCTATCACTGCTAAATCTCCACATTGCCAGATGCTGAAGCAGAATGGGACTATGGATTACAAAACATATGGATTTATTTACACTAGGTAACTTCTTTATTAAAATATCTTAACACAGTCATTACTAAGACTTCTTTCCCAAGCCCCTGCTGTCACACTCTGCTCTGCTCAGGAACACACACCACATCTGCTTTTCACATATGCTTTCCAGCCCCAGTCCACCCACATGGGCCCCTCTCACAGCAGTGTGTGCCCCTCCTCCCCAGCCTCAGACGCAGACACACAATGGGGCTGCAGCACTCACAGCAGTGCGGGCGGTTCAGATGGGCCCTGCCTGGCTTGGAGGATGTGCCCATACCACCCCTGCTCTAGCACCCCTGCTCTTCAGCAAGAGGCTCTCCCGTTCATGCCGACTGTGCAGGGTCTTCTCTGATAGCAGAGCTCCCCAGAAGCAATGCAGCTTCTCCAGCATAAAACTGCCAAGGCACATTTTTCTCTGGTGAGCCACGAACAGGGGTTTCTAATTCATTAAAAAGAAGTTTAAAAAGCAAGCCCACACCTTCCGCCGTCCTTTTCTTTAAGGCACAAGAGCCTGAACTGTAGACTAATGCTAAACGCAGTCCCTTGGTATTGTGGAGTAGGAACAGACCCCGGGAAAGAAAAACCCTGGGATGAACTGCCTGTTTCTCTATCCTTGAAAACTGCTCAGACACCTTCCTGAGCAGTGTAAGAAAGATGCCCTCTGCAACAGGTAGATGGATTTTTCTGAAGCTTTCAGTTCGTCCTTAGTTTGCATAGGTCTGATTTTCTGACTGCAAGAGCAGGCTTGCCCTTCTCCTCCCCATGAAGTTTGTTCTCATTCTACAAATAGATAACCAGTAAAAAGTGGAAACTATTCTTAATATGCACGCTCTTTGTTTCCTACCTGTCTCCTCTTTCCGTAGTTACAGACTGTCTTTTCCCTATGGGCAGCAAGCTCTTGCCTGACTTTCTGATCCTCCACTCCTTCAGTGAATTTTTAATTTAATTTAATTTAATTTTATATTATTTTATTTCTGGGTTATTGACTTTGAGCCAAAAATGTGTGACCTCTTTTTTTTTTATTAGCAGAAAACACATATTCTAACAAAGGACTTTTGAAACTGCCTCCATAGCAACCAAGGATTCTTTACAAAAGAGGATGTTCAAGATCTCCTCATTGCTTAACAATGTGTTTCAAACCACAGCCCCCCTTCTGATGAACTACATTTGCAGTGCATATCTCACCACTATGCCCCCACATTAAAATGCTAAAGATACAAAGTAATGCCCTCTAAAATTAGGAAATAAATAATTAAGGCTTTTTACTAAGAACCTTTTAGTTTTTCCTCTCCACTTTTACCCTCTTCTCAGTGGCATCAGTACGAATTACTTTTCCCTAGTGCACCTCTTTTAACTCCCTTTAGCCCAGCCATTCTCAGGGTCAGAGTACATTGGTTCTTGCCTTCTGTTCATGAAATCTTCACTTAACCTAGTCTGGAAGTCTTCTCTCACCTAGTTCCCAGCCTCACCTGGGATTTAAGCCAGATCCTACTCCTTCCTCCAATTAAGGTTTAGTTTCTTACTTTGCCCCACATCTAACTTCTTATTTTAACTTCTCATCCACTCTTAATTTTCTCTGTCTCCCACTCCCTGACTCTTGCTCCCATTCTCTGCCTGCACTTGTCTGGCTTCATGAGTTTTTTTGCCTCTCTATCCACTAAATCCAAATGTCCAGATGGAAAATTGTACTAGTCTAATTACTCCTGAGTTCTGTCTTCCCTTGTTGCTCTATCTAATGGTCCTGCTTGATCTAACAGGCTCTTCACACTGACACCTTTTTTCTCAAGCAGTGCAATTCTTCAGTTTAATCAATTAAGTTCACTACTGCTTGAACTGCCAGAACATTCTTATTAACTTTTATCACTAGAAATATTGCCAGCAGGGGTTCCAATATAGTTTTACTTACAAATGTCTGGTAGATGGCAGCTCCTTCCTTACTCTCAAATTAGTATAAAATGTATTTTACTATTTTACAAAAAAAAAGATCAGAACAATCAGCAACAGTCAGAAATCAGCTGTTGGTGAAAATACCTTCCAAATACAGGCATTGCAGGCAAGTATTTAAACTTCAACAGTGTGGGTATTTCTGTCTCCAGTCCCTTTACTCCTATGATGTGGATTACTGAGGCTTAGTTTTGTAATGTTATTTTGGGTGTGGAGAAGTCTTCTTCGCACGTACTTCTGTTACCACATCTTGGCAGATTTGAGCACAGAACACAAAAATGAACAGTCATAGTGTTCTTCAAATGGAAACATTTAAGACAATCAAATGAGGCTTAAACAAGAATGTAGGTATTAATGATGTGTGTCTTTACAAACTCAACCAACATGACAATATAAGTTGAAGTAATATTAATAAATTATTACAAAATAAATGTGCTTCACGTGCATCAAAACAGCTTTGCAGAACACCCAGGTAATATCAATAAATTACCAACAATAGCTGTGTCCAAAAATATTGACTGAGAAATAGAATTAGCATCTAACACAGACCAGATGTTTGCTCACAGGAGCATTGGCTGTATCAACATCAATGGGCTTCCGTGTGGAACAGTAACCATTTTTCATTAACAACAAAGTTGTCACCGAGCTGTGCTTAAGGTGCTAACTGATACTTCCACGTTGGGCCTTTTTCATAGGAGGTTAAAGCAGAATACAGGATACAACAGGTTTCCAGGGGAAATTAATTAATTCAAACCATTTTCAGCATGCTGATTAGGTTAGGTTTACACTGCTGTCACTCAGCTTAGATAAAAATACATACAGGTTTGGCTGATCCAGGGTTTAGTAAGAGAGGGAGGAAAAACAAGAATTTAAAACCTTCTACTGCCAAGAGTTGTTTGAGGTTTTTTCCCCCCTTGAAAATAAACACATTTTTCTGCATGCACAGATAGTTGAATTTTACTAAGTTTTAGAGAAGTTTTACAAATTTTCATGAGAACACTTCTCTCAAAATGTCCCAGATTATAATTTATGGAAATAACAGGTACTTATATAATTCCCAAAAGATTTAAATCTTCAAATTCTGAAGATCATAATCTTTGAATTCTGCTTCCTACATTCAACTTCTTAAATAAATCTTAGTGAAGACAATCTCATGTCATTTGTAAAGTCATTTCAGCTAATGGAAAAAAGATGCAAAGAAAAGAAGACAACTGTACCATCACATCACCTTTTCCAGATTAAGTTATCTAATGAGAGTGCAGGAAGAACAGAAGCAGATTGTCCTTTTTGGTGTTTTAGAGATCTTTCAAGGGGATGTTTTTGATGGCAGAAACAGAAATTAACAGTGTTGCCTGAATGCTACAAGCTGCCTGAACAGACCTCAATCCCTCTAGAAAAGAAATTATGTGTACAAGGAGGTGCCCATTCTGCCATTTTGATACACCTTTGGTGCATCTTCTGTCAGTCCAGTATCACAGGCATCCCTGACATCACTTGAGCAGTGGCTACAAAGCCACACTGGCACAGTTAAAAACTATTGTTTCTTCTCTTAATTTGTCTGAGAGAGCTTTGGACTGGATTTACACACAATAATAAAGCTGTTAACTTTTTTACTTCTTCACCCTTTTTCATCACACGACTCTGTTTCTGTTTTGTACCAACTGTGTATCTATACATTCATATAGTTGAGTTGTCTTCCATTACTCTGACACCTGAACAAAAAACAATCTTGAAATAATTACTGCAGTTTTTAGAGCCCATGTTCAAACTGGAGAAATGGACTTTTGGATGAGAGAAAATTCACTAGTTACTTTTTCTGTCAAGTAAAAGCTGTTTAGAAATGAAGTCTTGGATGCATTTTCAGTTCTTCATCTTCCAGACAAACCAGGAATGTCAAAGAAATCACTTCCTTATTCCCAGAACTCTGCTGCTTGGGTACTGGAGCAAAGAAATGATCCACTTTGAGGACCAAGGTATCATTTTGGTGTGAAACCTAGGAGCTGGTGAGCTTGCATGAATTTGTAGCAGCTGAGTCATGAAAAAAACGGGTTGCTGCTTAAAGCTGCAAGACTCCATTCATTGTTTCTATAAGGAGGTTTAGAGAACAGGAGGTCCAGTACACCAGTCTGGATGGCTTTAATTGCAATCACTGACTGTCAGATCTAATTACAAGAAACATGGTCCCATAGGAAGCTATGGGGGATGGAAAAGAGGAAAGGAGTTTTTGAAGCTGACTACAGCTGGTTGCTCTTTAGAGTCTGATGTTCTCTATTTAAGGCAGAATCTACCTCCATAATACCAGCATGGTGGTACTGAGAGCATATGATTTATCATTCCAGTAGTAAAGAAGCAAGAGGCCTTGAGATGCAATGCAGAACTCTAAAGAGGTTATGGAAGACAGAATTATTTAGAAGTTGAGTCCTAAGAGAGTTGAAGTAATGCATGTGAGTACTGGTCTTGACATTCCATGAGCTGTATACCCTGCCAGCACTTTTAATCTGAGATGGTGTGCAGAATTTGCTGAGGCTCATCTGCCCCAGTGGCTACTGCTTCGTGCTGATGTTCATCCATGTAGGAACTCGTAATAGTGCCAGGAATAATATTGGAGAGATGAGATGTCATACATCTCTGGGAAGGAGGGTGAAAGACCTGGACTCAGATGGTATTTTGGTTAGATCTGGGAGAGGGTTAAAGTCTGGGGAGAGCACAGATCTATCCTGAAGAAGAAGCCACTGGTTAACATATGGTGTCATTGGGATAGTTTCAGACTTCGTACACTTATGTCCAGCCTGTGATCAGCAGGGAGAATCGCTACTATTACATGGCAGTTACCACACTTTATGTGTATTTTAGCAGTGGTTCAGAGTCAGTCTGGAAGCATATATCCAATTTTGGAATAAAGAGTCTGTCCTGGATTAAAAACTGTGCAAAGTTTTTTGTGATAATGGAAAGGCAAGGATATCATCATTTTATTAAAGTTGCAAATGACACAAGATGGACAACCTCTGAGTACATAGTAGAATAGAATCCAAGTTCAAAATTGTCTCAGAAAGTCAGAGAAACATAGAATTTTTCAAGCTGAGAGGGTTTTAAGGATGTCACCTGTCCAGTCTCTGGCTCATTGCAGACTTTATTGGTAGGTCAAGCTGATCACAGTCTTTCAAAACCTCCACAGAGAAAACAGACGCAGTTCTAAAGGGACACACAGAGAATTCTTCTCTGTAAGTAAAAACTGAAAAATGTCTGGCTAAACAAGAAGATCTAAGAGTTACTGTGGCTCACAAGCTGGACGAGAGTCAAGAATGTTATGCCTTTCTGAAAAAAAAAAGTAAATAGGAGTGTTATCTCTAATTCAGCTGAAATATTTGCTGTATTTGGCACTAGTAAGGTGTCAGGTGGAGCGCTAATGTCTGATTTTGTGCACAGTTCAGGAGGGATGTGGACCAACTGAATAATGTCTTGTGATTACAGCAAGGGTTTCTAATTAGCACAAGGGAGGTTAGATCAGATGACAGGAAAAACCTCCTAACAGAAAGGTTAGTGCAGCACTGGAATGCATTGCCCGGGCAGGTTGTGAAGTTTCCATCACTGGAGGTTATTGGAAAACAAGTTGGACAAGAGCTTGTCAGGAATGACATAGAAATAGGGAGATAGAAAGGGGTGAGATGGCCTGTTAAGGTCTCTTTCAGGCCTCCTCCAATCTCTAATTTCTAAATTTGTCATTCAGATTTAGTGAACAATTAAATTCTGTGACAATGTGTTGTTAAGATATATCACTTGGAAACAACAACCAGGTTATTTCTTTCTGATCTGGATACAGCCATTGCTCTTATGTGTCTGATGCCTGTTCTGCTGAAGTACTAATGAGCTGAATCTGCCAAGATCCATTAGCCAAAATATTTCAGCTCACTTACTTCAGAAGATACAAAGTGCTCATGTGAGCATCTCTGTAAGCAAATTTAAATGGGGGTAATAAATTCTACAAAAGATTCAGTAATGACCAGCTGGATGTGAGTAAATGGCAACATTTTTTACGAGCATACCTGTTTGAGTAGCACACAGCTGCACACACTCTTAATGACGGCTTGCAGATTTTATGTACACTTTAGCATACTGGTACAAAGCAGTTTGGTATCCTGTAATGGAAAAAGTACTCATCCTTTTGCAATAGTGGGCCCATTTTTATTCACTAAAATTCAAACAGCAGTAAAGTATAATAACATTCGGTGCCCAAGAAATAGAGTTAGACCTGAAATGCGTTAAAAAATTGCAGCACACCCCCTCAGATTTAGAAGTCAAAGTAAAGTTTTCCTTTCTGGAATTTGTAATCTTGGGTTCTTTTTCTTGGTTACTTTCCTTTAAATCAGCACTGAAGAAATGATGCTTCCAGTCGCTGGCTTGGCTCCTTGAGAGGGAATTCAGGGTTCTCTTCTGGGGGCAGTGGTTGACTTAATCTGGGATTTGGGCCAAGTGACCTAATATCATTTTGCTTTTTCCACAGCTTTTAAATCTTCAGTACACTTTATTCTATCAGAGAAAGAATGATAGGCGTTGTCTGAGAAAGCAGATGTTGCTTGTGCTGTTTTTGTGCTCAAATACAGAAGTAAACACCACTGCTTACTAAAATCCTAACTTTAGTTAGTGCCACACACCATCTCCAGCCGTATTGCTAGCCCAGTCTTCTAGATCACTACTAAAACAATTTTATTATTTGTATAGGACCTTGTCCTCAATGACATGAATATAAATGAAATTCATATTTGTTCCACTGATTTCAGCTCATTCACCATTTAATTTCTATGACCTCAAGCTAGGTCTGTATAGACTGAATTTGGAATACACACAGGAAACAAAAGATAACTGAAAAGAAAAAGAAAAAGAAAATCAGAGTAGGATGTAGTGATATAAATAAAACAGTGATAATAGATATGACTAATTACTATTTTATTGTTATTATTATATTATTTTCATTGATGTTGAAATAATTAATGACACTTCATGGCTATTACTCTTAGCATCTGTAACCAGACCTGGAAAACGTACTGTCTGACAGTAGCAATGAAAGGATTTTTACTTACTTTTTTCAAAGAGACTGTTAAAATGGCTTCTATAGTAATAAATAACTTAGGTGAGTGTCCCAATTTTATTAATTTTTATAAAAATTAACTTCATTTCTCATTAAACATAAATAAGCAAAACACATAGAATCAATTACATGGCATACTGCAGATGTTTAATACTTGCAAATGTAGCTGATTCAGCATTGGAGGGCTGGAGTTCTACTTTTCTCAGGAACAAAGGTGGAACATTATCATGCAGTGAATAAAACTGTGTTTCAGCAACACAGGAAAAGCCAAAGGGCAAGCAAAAGAAACCAACCTAAGCATCTCTCCTTTCTCTTTTGTCTTATTATGAATACATACATGAATAAGAAGAAGCATACATGACACCCAAGCACCTTATAGCCCGGCTATAAATGAAAACAACTAATTTCACTGTTACGATTAAAAATAATGCTAAAGTATAAGAAGATATTTTCAAAATAACAGTGACCAGTGAGTGCATTCATTTAATATGATGAAAATAAACATATCATCAGTGTTCATATCTATAAAAGTTCCGTGAAAACTTCCCATTTAAATGAACAAGCAGGATTTCTTTTACCAGTGCCTTCTGCATCTTTGGGCATAAGGCTGGAAAAACTTAGTGGGTCATAAAGCCCTGCTCCCTGTTGTTATAGGCAACCGAAACCTGTTTATAAATGCTGCAAGACTCATTACAAAATTGGCTAAGATTTCTCACCCTCCTGCTTCTGGTTGGAAGCTGTTCCTGGTATCAGAAATCCCCTAACTTGCAGTTTAAAAGTATTCGTGACTGTTTTACACCATTTTGCTACCGTGCCAACAGTATCTATTAACTTAATAGCTCTTTTTTTCTCTCTGATGGTTTTCACCATATGTGCTTACAGATATTTATGATTTTTCATATATATTATCTCCACTTTTATTTTACAGATCTGTAGGGAGGTTATTCTCCAAGTTTGTTCTAGTTTAAATTCACAGTCTTTGAACATGGACTGGATCCAGTATTTCAAAAGAGAATTTTCTAGCACCTTATATAATGGCATCAACACGTCTCTATTTCTATCACTTTGCCTGAAGCATACTAGGATTATTTTTGCCTACTTAGAGTCACATGACACTATTTGACAGAATAAGGAGATTCAGGTCTTTCTTGCCTTCTGCTATTTCAAGATGATGAAAACTTATTTTATAGAAAATTCTATTTAGAATGTAACTTTTGATGATAAAATTGCATCCCCTACTTGTTCTTCTCTGGGCCTTCTGGGGTGACTAATAGAAATGACAGTGGTGATGGATGGACATTAACTTAAAATATCTGGAGCTGGAAGGGACCCACGAGGATCATCAAAGTCCAGCTCCTGGACTTTACTCCTATTCTCAGTGATGGAGGTGCCTTAGATAACCGAGCTGGCCCATGTGACACAGATTTCCTCCTTGCTGTGTCATGAAGAACCACCCACAGTACAGTGTGGTTTTCACAGAGAGGCCCTGTTAGTCTCTTAATCACGTGCACAAATTATTTTTATATAAAATGGATAGAATCAGGCGCAGAATGGGACCTTGAGAAATTACGTTACAAATCTCATTTCATCCCAAATTTTTAACCAGTGCCTCTTTCCCTGTCAGTCTGTTCAGCTTTGTTCACATTCAATTCTTCTAACATGTTCTGTTCTCCTATTACATTTCCAAGTACTATGCATACATATGACTTTTCTCCTCATTTTAGAAATAACCTGAAAATTGGGTTCTTTTTGTCGCTTGAGTACAAGTGTAATTCTTTGATATCTGAAGTGTGGGAGACACAGCAACTAGTTTTAGTTATCTAGGATATAGACATCCATGCGTCAGCTAATCATACTCATTCCCTTCATAGTCACTGGGGAAAAAAATTGACACACTTAATGCATTTAATTTCAGTGTAAACTAGACCAAATGAGTCTTGCCCTTACATCCTTCTAATGACAAGCTCGAAGAGAATGACTACCTCAGGCATAGCTGTCTCCAGTTTATATTTGAAGCTGGTCGAGAAGGTTCTTACTGTACACTTTCAGGATATCTCAGTTTTCTAAACAGGCAGGTTTTACTCAATTTTGTCTTCTGAAGAGTCCATAATTTCCTCCAGAACAATGTCTTAAAGATTGTTTTAGAATACTGGGAAATGGTTCTACTGGAGCCAATGTTTAATAAAAAATCTTGGATAAATTCAATGCAATCATGGAGCCCTAAGTTATTTCCACAATTGATTCTATCCTTAGTTTTAGGGTAAAATCAACTGCCCTTGCACACAACTCAGCTGACATATTTACTCAACTGACCTATCAGTAATATATAGGTTTATATGTGTAAGTATATAAAATAAGAGGGTATTAGCTGGTGTCTCCTAATCAATGAAGATGAAAGAGATTGGGCCTCATGCATAAATGAGTTCTATAACTTTCCTGGAGTTTACAGGTTTACATTAACATAAAATGGGTGTAGCATATCAGAATAGTTCTTTTGTCAATAATAGCATGTTATGTGATGAATATCAAATAATTTATCATCATGTTGTACTACATAGTTACTATATAGTAAATGAGAGGAAGTTTGGGAATTATGAAGAAAAATTGAGGATAGGTGTACAAAAAAGCTGTGGTATTCCAAAGATTCTAAAATGAATTAAATAAGAAATAATTCTAAATTGAATTTTGCATATATATCAAATTAAGCAAAGACTTTCATGTATATTGATTTCACACATTTTAGAACTTACACTGGCCAATATTCTGGAGATATGTTTTTGCTTGTTCTTGTAAGACGATGAGATAATAAAGAAAACAGACTGAAAGAGATATACCGAGGACTGCATATACATCTGTGAGTGTGGAGCATGAGAATAAGACCTGTTGCATTATGCTTGTAGGAACTAATTGTAGCTGATCTATTTTTCAACCATTACTGAAATGTCTGGTACTGTATTCATGAGAGCTCTATCTGCTCTGGATTTCTGTGTTCCAGGAAAATTGTCTTTTCCACTTCCCATAACATATTTCAGCTTTGTAAGCTAACCATACCCTATCATTTTGTGCAGAAGCAATGAAGAAATAACAACAACAACAACAACAACAACAACAACAACAACAACAATAATAATAATTTTACCTTGAATTTTACAGAAGTAAAACAGGTAAAGTTCTTAAAGTGTTCTTTGCATGGAAAGCTTTTCAAGGCAGAAATATTTTGCTCATTTGACATAGTGTATCTATTATGCAATACAGTATTAAAATTCCTAATTGTGCCTGATTTTTTGTTAAAGAGGAACTGCTTTTTGGAACAGTAAAGCTGCTATTGTGGTTTTTTTTACCGCAATGTAGAAAAAATGCCATGTACATAGATTAAAGGAGTGTTATCCATTCCCAGCCACAGGACAGAGAAATTGTATCTTTTATTGACTTTAGAAGTTTGCATCTGAGACCTAGCTTTTCTCTGAAGCAGAAAAAAGAAACTAAGAAACAGTTAAAAAAATATGTAGCACTCAGTTTCCAGCCCTTGCTCACTAGGAAGTTTACAGAGTTACAAGAAACAAATAAAACCTCTTCTTCAAACAGACTTTTAAATGCAAATTTTAAATTGTAAATTACCTTACAATTTGGAAATCAGTGCGATTCCACCAGGTGGGAAGGATTTAGGCATCACTGGAATGCTGAAGATGAAACTTTCCAGACATGTTCCTGTCAGGTAGATTAATATTTGACCTGAAACCTTCACAGTGCTCCTTTTGCTTCCTGCAAACCCTGTAGTATCAGTGATTATGCTGAGATAGCTTAACCTGAGATGTCAGAGGCTGATCTGTTGATGTGAAAAATCTCTGGAAAGAAAAAACAACCCCTTTTTCAAAGCAGCTCGTGTATCTTGCCTGGAAAACAGCTTTATGAAGGGAAATTAAATAATTTATCTTGAAAATAGATCTTGATATCCATCTCAGAGTAAGCACAGAAAACTTAGTTGTTGCCAGAGAGGTAACAAACTCTGGGCTGCCATAGTGTTTACTGCTTCACAGGAGTTTGCTCAGGAAGCATACCAGAAATGCTAAAATTTGTTCAAACTTGATAGAAAATTCAGACTCTGTTTAACTTATAAGGGGAAAAGAAGAATAGCCTGTGTGTAACCTGTACATGTTCGTAGAAGAAATAGGAGGACAACAATTATACTATAATGAGATGTTTGCTATTTTTTTCCATATCTTATGCATTTACCACATTCTCAAGGGGTATTCATTTATTCATAAAGCCAAAACTGAACACCATATCTGGATATCTCTTATATTTAATTTCATTTATTGACGTATCTAATATCTATAAATGATGCCACATTAAGAGACTCATATGGTTGTACTTACCAAAGATACTTATGGACAGCCTTCTTGGATTGAGGAAATCACATCTTTACATCTTATAAAGAATTCTGTATAATCACAGTGAGCAAACAATGAATGTAGGAACCAAATTAATGTACTAATAATCCATGCTCTTCCTGCAGTATGCTACTGTCAGATATTTGAGCTAGTGGAATGGTCTTTTTCTCCAGAAAGATGTATTTGACATTGCCTTTCAAAAACGAAATCTAAACTCTACTGTAACAAATATGTTATATTCAAGTAAATTAAGTTTGCCAGCAAAGTGTCAGTTCTGGAAAGAATTTTCTTTTCTTTTTCTTCAGTTTTTTATTTAGACTCTTCAGTTAAACAGAATGGAGAGCAGCAATGCAGAACAGAACATGTCAATAACTAAAAGCTAGGGGAAGCAAAACATTTAAAATCGTTCCTGCAACCTTCTCAGTTATGTTTTAGTCTAGGATATATCAAATAAAATGAAGTGATATAAAGTGCAGTTTGATATCCATGTAAAATTAAAGTTATTTTCAACTCTGTCCCTGGTTAGCAAAAGTGCATGTTATATTTCTTACCCTAGAATTAGCTTCCTTGCTGGACAAAGGCTTTTAGATAGTGGAAGCTGCAATATAGTCAATCTCTTAAATGTGGCTGGGAGACCAAAAATGCTCAGAGGATAATCACGAGAGGCACTAGCTTTAAATTCACAGTGAACTCCTGGTATAAGGTAGTTGTTTGTCACCTTTCATGAACAGTAGGTCTATGAAAACTACATTAAATGGAACAGGTACATAAAAAATATCTGAGGCCTTATAAAAAATTTTCAATAGCCTCAGCAATCACCTTTCAAATTCTGTAGTAAAATTTTGCTAATTATTCACTTAAATATGTGCCTGGAACCTATCCATCTTAAGATCCATATTTCAAAAGAAAAATGAATTAAACTTTTAAGATAAAGTATAATAAATATAAAATAACATAGGCAAGGAAACATAAAAACCCTAGATTTAAAGTCATACATTGGCCAAAAACGATACTAGAAATTTCCATAACAGTTTATTTTTGCAAAGAAAATTATTTTCAGACTTTGTTTATTGATTTCCACAGACAAAAGGTGTCAAAAAACTTAGATAGAAAGATACCAGATTGGTGTCTGGGAAGGGGGAAGTATCAGAGCCTTCTGAATTGCTGCCCAAAAAAATTGCTAAAAGATGTCAAACTGGTCCCAAAACCAAAAACACAGGCTTTCAGCTGCTGCTCCACAAGTTTTGCACGTGCCATATTGGCCACGAAACAAAACACGGTTTCTCAGCTGTTGTTCCAATTCTTCATACTGAGCACATACAAATGAAGTGTAAATAATATTTTTATTTTTCAGAATCAGCAGAGCTGAATCTGTGCAAATGAGGAAAAAGGCCCTTGGGTCTGAAAGTGTAAAGACTTGGAAGAAAGTGGGAATATTGGTTGGGGGAGCCTTATAGATGCTTATGTTGCATTGTAGACTGCAAATGCAAAAAATTATTTAAAAACTTTGATCAGTGGATGCTTCTGCTGTACTTAGGAACTCAGACAGTTGATGGAACCAGAGAGTTCAAAAAGATTCAGAAGACAAGAGTAAGGGCACTCAAGCAGAAAAATGTTCCAGATTGAAATGAGCTGTGCAACTCTGAGAACAGGGGAGACAAGGAGGACGTGCTCTGGCTCCTGCCAGTGTCACTCCAGACCTCTTCTCCTGGGCATGTTCAGAAGAGATGCACATTTAGAAGAAAACATATTTAAAACATGAAAAGAGACAGTGCATTTCAGAGAACTGCCTAATTGAGCCCCTGGGAAGAGCCACTTTTCCCTGTGTAATCTCGGCCTGTGTTTTCATGGACACTTGTGTGGTCCTGATAGAGTGTGCTTTCCAAAAGACCAGGTCTGTCATTCCCTTCTCCATCTCAGAAGTTTTCTTACCTTCCTCCTAGCTCCAGGAGTCATAACTCTATGTCCTTCTTTGTATTGGCCAAGATACTTTTTGAACTCTTACATAAACAGTTCTACTTCACAGTCCAATAGAAAATTATCCATCTTTTTCTGGTTTGTTTTTTTTTTTTTTGGTTTTTATAGGTTGGTGCCTTCTCTCAGCTGAGAATTGGAACCAAATGGGAGTGTGTGGCCAGGACCTGGTAGAAGAGGAAAAAGGAAGACAGAAGCCTGAATTCCTTATTTCACAGAAGGAGCTTCAGTTCTTGAAGCTGCAGCCTCAGTACTTGTTAGTGACGCTGACTTAAAAGGGTCCATTTCAAATGAATCCTTGCTTTTCTGGAGAGAGGAAACACTGACAGTACTTCCATGCTCTGACTTGGAATCCACTTCATGTACTTATCACCTAGAGGGTGAGCTATGATAACTTGCCTTTCCAGTGATTAAAGATATCTTTGAACTATTAACTTGTGCTTAGTCTGCTTATAGACTGATCTCCAAAAGCATCAAATACAAAGTTTAATAATAAGTAGCTGGAATGTATATTTAAAGTCTAATCTGTACTAAATGTCTGCAAGAACCCAGCATTTTATAGAAAGGAAATATAATTATGAATAGTCTATGTTATATATGTTAACCTGTATGTTATTCAAGGGCATTAATATATAAAATAAAAGTATTCTTGCAGGATGTTGATATTGATAGCTATTAACAAAAACCATAATAAAAATATGTTTTGATTACCATGGTCCAAAGGAAATGAATTGAAATTGTCAAAAGGTTTAGCGTGTTTTGTTAGAGAACAATAAAACCTTTCATGCATGTACATTATGGATATGGGAAGTCCAAAGTTTTACTGTTTCCAAATGTATCAGGTAATATTACCCCTCCTGAAAAACCTTGCCTAAATATTCTGGCCTTCCAAAAATCTAGCCTAAATATCCTTGGTGGGGAAGCACAGTAAAAATTATGCATTATATTACCTTGGTGTCTCTCTGGCTTGACACGTGTGAACTTTGGCATTATGTGGTGAACTTCCCTCTGCTTTTGAGTTGGGTTATTTGTTTTAAGGAAAAGAAGATGGAGACATTCCAGTGAACTAACAGTCTTGGAAATACCTTTGCTGGGCAAGGAAAGACTGGAATGAAAGACATCTCATCAGATTAGGAGGAATTTTAATGTATTAGTCTGCTGTGTTTGCGACTCAGTGTGTTCTTCCCAACCTCCATTTTAAATCTAGCATAAAGTAAAGGAATAGCAGCTAAAGCCCTGGGGAATAGTAAGCTGTAGAGGAGAGATTAATTGGTGTCAAGTAGGGACTAGTAAAGGATCAGCTGATGCTGGAAGAATTAGGCTGCAGGAAACATTTTATAGTTGTCTTTCTCACTGAAAGCATGGTATTGTTGTTCAACAGTCTAGTGCCTTTCCTTCTGTCAGCCTCAGTGAAGCTTTTAGCTGAGGAAGAAAGTGGATAATTAGCATTCCATTTGGATGCCTGCAGACCAGCAGTCTAGAATATTAAACAGCTTTGAAAAACAGGAATTGTCTGAATTGATTCATATTTCTTTATCTAAGGTCTTTGAAATGCACGTTTATATATGTCCCAAAAAAAAAAAAGAAAAAGCTTTGCTCATAACTTCACATCTGCTTTTGACATTTGAAACTAATCCCCTTGATATTTGACAACAAATTCCTAAACTGGAGGTGTGGAGGAAGGAGATGATAAAAGTGCTTCTGCACATGTTATAACAAGTATCCCATGTCACTCAGGATCTCTGAGCACGGTGCTGAAGGTATGGAAATACAGGATATCAGTAACTGTGGTGGTTTAACCCTGGTAGATAGATCAGCCCCACACAGACACTCACTCACTCTTCTCCTGCTGGGATGGAGGAGAGAATCTGAAGGGTAAAAGTGAGAAAACTCATGGGTAGAGGTAAAAACAGTTACAGGTAAAGCGAAAACAGCACACTGGAACAAAGCGAAACAAGGAGTTCATTCACCACTTTCCACAGGCAGGCAGATGTTCAACCACCCCCAGGAAAGCAGAGATCCTTCATATTTAGCAGTGACTTGGGAAGACAAATGTTATCACTCTGAACTTGCCCCCCTTCCCTCTTCTTCCTCCAGCTCTACATGCTGAGCTTGACACCACATGTTATGGAATATCCACTGGGTCAGCTGGGGTCATTGTCGTGGCTGTGTTCCTTTCCAGCTCCTTGTGCACCCCCAGCCTCCTCACTGGGGGGGTGGGGTGAGGAGCAGAAAAGGCCTTGATGCTGTGCGAGCCCTGCTCAGCGATAATTGAAAACCCCTGTGTTATCAACACATGTTTCATGACAAATCCAAAACACAACCCCACACCAGCTACTGCGAAGACACTTAACTCTGAGACAAAACCTGCATAGTAATGCAGAGGATCAAAATTTTGTTGACACTAGCACATCCCCTTGTCTGATTCTACGTTTTTTCAGTGGCCACAATGCTCCCTTTAGAAGATTCATCATTCTAGTTGAAGTCTTTTTTTCCTGGCTATTTTTCTTGCCTTATCCTGAGGGCATGCGAGATATAGGCATTTGTTTATTAATTCCTGTGACATTATGGTATCTCTTATATCAAAGCTATTATTTCTACACCAAGCAGTGAATTCTACCGACCATACAGGAATGTACAGCCTTTCTTGGAAGCAAAAAGATCAGGAAATCAGGCAAATGTCTGCCCAGAGTGGTTAGTTTGAAGTGCTTGTCAGAATAATGTTGTGGAAACTGTTGACAGAGGCTTCCTTATACCTATACAGAAATGCATCATAAGAGGGGAATAGAATAAAAAAGACGTGGAAACTAGAAGAATGACTTTGCTTGCTTTTCTTCCCAAGGTGTGTACATGTGTGGAAAGCATGATGGCAGTCTGGACAGCTGTTTGGGGGCAGGTGAGCACTGATGAGCATCACACCAGCTCTCACTGTGGCTCTCCTTTTTGGCCATCCAGACTGTGGAGGGATCAGTTGCAGCAGGACCAGATGAGTGGTCAAGTCCTCCTTGGCAGGGTGGCTTAGTAGAGATATTACTTGGATCTGCAAAGTATACCCAGCCTTGTCTCCTGTGAAGAACTGAAAATGGTGATCTTCATTCCCTTCCTTTCTATGGCCCTATACAGCTGTAATTTTCTCTCCTGATTATGATTTCCTCCATATCTTGAAGCCCATGCAGATACCTCTCATCCACCACCCCTCACCAGCCTCCCCACAGCTCCTTCCACCTTGCTCACAGGCCAGGACTCTATTCTGACCACCAGCTCCTGGCTCAGCAATGACACAACAGGGCTAGTCCGCAGCTACTCAAGGCCCAGCCTTACCTGGCCACAGGTCTACACACAAGCCCATGTCCTAGTCTGTCCTCAACCCTGGGCAGGGATGTCCAATGCCCAGGGCTGGAGCTGGGCAGGGGACATGATGAAACATGATGAAATATACCCTCCTGGGAGCCGTGTCCAGGCGTGGGAAGCACAAGAAGACTGGAAAGAGCCAGCACTTATTTACAAATCATGCCTGACCAGTTTAATTGGCTTCTCTAAAGAGACAGATGGCTCTGTGGGTGAGGGGAGACCAACGACCAACAGGGATTTTTCCGTGGCTAAGAGGTCAAGCTATAATCAGCGTGTTTGGACTTGTGAGTGCATAGAAGACTACATGGATGGCCAGCCTCAAATGTTTTTGTTCAGTGCTGTGAAGCCCCAGTGGCATCCAGTTTCCTCAGGGGTCAGTACTGAGACCAGCTAGTACCATTTAACATTCCCTCTGGTGACCTGGGTGATGGAGTGGAGTGCACCCTCAGAAAGACCAGTGGTGTGGGAGGAACAGTTGATATCCTGCAGAGTAGCACTGCAGTTCAGAGGGACCTCAGAGGCTGGAGAAATGGCATGACATGAACCTCAAAAAGTTCAACCAAGGTAACTGCAAAATCCTGCATCTGGGATAGAGTAGCCCCATGCAACAGTGCAGGCTGAAACAAGCTGACTGGGAAGTTGCTTTGAAGGAGAGGACCTGAGAGAGCACTTTACCCTATTCAATATTTGTGAAAGAGTTTCTGGAGTACTGTGACAAGCACTTGCCATTTAAAATAGTCAAAAACTTCATCAGTCTTCAGTGTAGGCATTTATGTCTAAGCCAGCCAACCTATACTCTCTGTATAGAAAAAAAATTTAAAAAAATTATTTTTAAGATGTGATTCAGTTGAACAATCAGGGATATCTAATTGAAGAGGAATTAAACTGCGTTGTAAGAAGTGACCATGTTTCTCCACTCATAAGGAGTCAAGACAATTGTAGGCATCTGGGACACACAAATGGGTATTTGATCAAGTGCCTCATGACAGAAAACAACTTCTCTATGCATACGGTACTGGCATGCCTGGGGTTTGAATGGTCTGAGCTGCAGCTCTGTAGTACTTGTGAAATGGCTGCTACCTGCCTTCTCCATCCCATCAGAAACCTCAGTATTCCCAATCCAACTCCGCTGCCTCTGCTCTCAGGCTCACTGAGATTACCAGATTTGGATGACTCTTAAAATATTCCTCTACAGTCTCTGGACTTTAGAACTTACCACAAATATCCTGCACCTGCTTTTTAAGACAAGCTGTGAAATTCTTCTACTTTCTTCAGCTCTTAGAGAAGGACAGATGCTAATGCCAGAGGGAAAGGCTGGAGTGCTTTTATTGTTTGGAAATTGTCAGAATTTTTAGATGAGCAAAAAGGAATTGTACATTACAATAATTTTTTTTACAAAAATACTGTCACAGGTATCTACCATCATGGACCTGCCTTTTCCAGTCTTCTTTCGTAGATAATGAAAATAAATAAAGATTAATAATTTATAAAGAAGGAAGCTAGAAGTTAGGGGGTCTGTATTATTCCAGGTTTGCAAACAGACTTTATGCTGTCTGGACAAGTAGAGAATGTATATTCACCTTTCCATTTTCCTGCTCTAACATCCATGTTTGAAGAGGAACATCCTGACTTTTTTTTCCTGAGTGAAGTATGAAAACACTAAACGGATCTTTTTGAAAGAGGCTAGAAACAGGTTTTTTATCATTCAGAGCTCCCGAAAGGACCATTTGAGCATAGTCTTCCTGTTCAGAGGGGAAATAGCTGTGTCTGTGGCTCAAATGGACTCTGATTTCCAATAATTTTCCAGTGGTAAACTATGATTCAGTTTCCATTTATAAAGTGAAATGAGCGCCTAAATAATCAACAGTAAAAAGCCAGAAGTAGGAAATGAACCATCCTTCAAAACAATTCCGCTCTGTTTAGTTTGGACTTCATCCCATTGTTAAAGGATTTCCTTATGTGCAAGGTGTTACAGACTGGCAAGTTGGATCCATTCTAGGCACAAGTATTTCATTTTATTCTGTGTGTAAATATGAGATAACTATCTGTATGACTTTAAAATTGTCTGCTAGAGATACCAGCTCTTCCAGTGCTTCAGAGGAGAGCTAGTTACAGGGGCAGACGAAAGCCATTGCTAATGAAGATAAATAGAGCATCTCTTGAATTGCTCTAGTTTTCAGTATGTGCAAAAGCAGCCTGGCTTATTCAGCTTTGTTTAGCTGAGGGCAAATTGGGAACTTATTTCATACTTTATGGTATAACCTCAGCAAATATTATTATCTACTGATTGTCAGCTGCGAGCATAGATAGGACTGAACAAAGTGATAAGAATGCTGGAAGCTCTGTCTCTGAAGGACACTCAGCACTTCAGGTGGTTCAGGTAGAATGGAAACACGTTCTTTGGGGTTGAAGTTAGACACCCAGTCACATTCGGGGGTGGCAGAGCTTGCAAGAAAAAGTACATTTAAACACCTTGCCTAAAAGCTGGTTCATCATGTCCCAGGGAGTCACCTTGCTACCTCTTCTCAGCAATCTACATGTACAAAAGATAGTTGTTGGCTGCTGAGCAAACTGGATCATAGAAAACTTGTCATTGTACGCAGTGGGTTCGCTTCCTGTGACCCCACTCTTCCACTCAGTCTTATTTATGCTTAAACATGAATTAGGGGTGAGTACAAAGCAAAAGCTATGATCTGGAAACCTCCAAATTTAGATTCTGAGCTGGAACACAAATTCAAATTTATGAGCTAGCTCATCTTTCTTTAAAATTTAAACGATAACATCTATCTACTCCCTGGTTGCTGAAGTGCCCTTTATGTTAAGTGTTGCCAAATTAATATTTAAGATTTAGAAAATAATGGATTTGCCCAAAAAAATAATTTTAGGTTGATTTTGTTTGGATAGGGTCTTTTTTGCTTTTGCTTTTGTTGGGTTTTTAAAATGTATATTAAATATATATTAATAATATAAATTATTAGAAATTATAATTCAAAATAATATATATCAATATTTTTAATATTTTTAATTACTATTGCATTTTTCCTCTCTTCTTTCTGTTTTTTGTGTAATATGTGTTGCTTATTTCATAATTCCAGCCAATTCACACTCTGAAGTGTCTAAATCATAGCTTTAAATAAAAGTTTCAATTCTTTTACTTTCTTTTGATTTTAACAGTTGAGGTTTTAAGGAAAATAACAAATATTCTGACAGTTTGGGAAGCCTAAATTGGAAATGGAGTTTTGACATTCAGCCTCATTTTTCTGTATTTGTTCCACAAGCTGATTTGTAAAGCCAATATTATTTTACATACTAGCCTGAAACCTGGAGGAAAGACAAGTTGAGCGTTTTATAAGGCAGGCCACAAATAAAATATGAATATGTAGAAAGAATCCTTTTCAGTCACACTGAAAATTAACTTCTAGGATATCTCATATTTCTAAATATCTATCCTACATTTTATTTTATTGAAAGAATATTAGCTAATTATGATATATTCAGGAGCACGAGCAGAAAAAGTCTGTCTTTCACAGACATGAATGAACTATGCTGTGTCAAATGAATTTTTGTCCAGGTGCACAGAAAATTTCAGACAATTTCTGAACTTCTTCCCAGTCTAGTTGGCTAAGGATTCAGTGTTAATGATTCACACAGTAAATAGTGATGTTCAGAGTGTTCATTAAGTTCCATTGTCTGTTGCTCCTCTAGACAGTTATTTACCTTCATTTACAATAAGCAATTTTCCATCAAGAAGAGCTCTCTTAATTTGATTGGCTGTGTCAGGCTACTTTTCTGTGATTTCTTTTTTTTTTGGCAACAGTTTTTCCAGCTTGTTCTTTAACTGTCATTTGCCTTCTCCTGTATTTTAAATCTATCATGCTTCATGACAGACAGACTTGTAATTTGGACTCTAATCATTTCTGATTCTCATGTTTTGACAGACACAGACTTGTCTTTCTGCACCTCCTTCCACACTTTCTCTCTTTATTCTGCATTTGCTTGTGGCACACAATGCTCTCTGTTTAACCCTTTCCTTTTCCATCTTCCACTTTATACAACACATATACTATAAGCAGATATGCTTTAAATTATGGATGTGTTAGAGAGACTTCCAGAAATTACTCTGTTGAACTAAAAATGATGGTGTTTGAAACTATGTACAGACATGTTTATTTCATGCTCTAAGGTTCCACCTGACTCAGTTTGAAAGGGCTCTAAGTAAAGATGATTTAGTTAATCAAAGCCCTTTCTCTATGTCTTTGAATTTTTTTAACCTTGATTATTTTAATATTAAATTCAATTTCTGAGAAAATCTCTTCTCCCATTGTAAATATTCTTAAGATCAAAACATCCTTACCTTGAGAACAGAAGGATTCAAGTTAGAATCTCATTGTTTAGTTCCACCTGCAAGTAGCAAGACCACGCTTAGCTGCACTGGTGCTATAAGGCTGTCTGCTGGGGAAGGGATGTTCCCTTCACACTGAGAAACCACATGAGGACTGTTCCTCCTTCCAGGAAAAATCCCATGCTGGAACATCAGTTGTGCTGCTTTCAAAAGAAGATGTTTCTTCTTGAATTCAAAGGCACTGTATACTGCTCAGAGTCATGATTGTGTGACATAACTGCGACTTTGTGGAAATCATCCCATTGGCAGCTTGTCCCTGGAATGGTGCCTGCCTATAACATCTATCCAAGGCAGAGGTGAAGATATCCTGAGCATCCTGTCCTCATCCTTCTTATCAAGACAGGCCATGTAAAGTGATTTCTAAAATGAGATACATATAGTTGACTTATGTCTTCAGTATTTTCCTCACCTTTTTGTGTTTTAATATATATTTTAAATATGCATGCGCATGAACAGATACACACAGACGTACAACCACCCTGAGACAGGATACTGGGAACAATGTTGTTAAACATCTTCATTATGGAGCTGGACGATGGGACAGAGCTCATCATTTGTAGATGATATAAAACTTGGAGGAATGCTTGATTTCTCCAGAAGCGTGGTCTGCTGTGAGGCAGCATTTTCAGGCTTGAGAAACATGCTGACAGGAAACTCAATGAGTTCAACAAAGGGAAATGCGAAGAACTCCATGCACCTTGTTAGACTAGGGGCTGTCTAGCTGAAAGGCAGGTTTGCAAAGAAGGACCTTGAGGTTCTGGTGGACAAGAAGATAAGTGCAAGCCAATGATGTGCTTTTGCAGCATTCTGGGCTGCCAACAGCACTGTGAGCTGAATGAGGAGAGCAAGCCAAGGCAGGTAACCTTTCCCCTCTGCTCCGCACCGGTCCTGCAGTTCTGGGCCTCTGATGACAAGACACACATGGACTTATTGGAGACAGCAGAACCATAAACGTGATGAAGGGATAGAGCCTCTGTCGTATGAGGACAGACTGACAGTGCTGGGACTGTTCAGCCTGGAGAGCATGATGATCGGGGGGATCTTACCAACATGTATAAAATGCCTGATGGGAAGGTATAAAGACAGGAGACAGATTTCAAGGCTGTTGAAATATACAAAATTATATTTAAACTCTTCTTCCTATAGGTGGTTAGATACTGCAAGAGATTGCTCAGCAAGGTAGTGCAGCCTCCATCTGAGAGATTAAAGAACCAACCATACACAGCCCTGGGTACCTTGCAGTAGATCAGATGGCTTTAAGCATGGAGATTGGACAAGGCAACCTCCAGAAATCCCTTCTGAACTCAGCTATTCTGTGATTCTGACTTGTACTTCTGTCTCACTTTACCACATCTATGTTAAGGACTGGTTTTACAAACACAATTAGGCAATCTCTACAAGGCTTCTTCACATGTACACGGTTTAGTGATGTGCAAAATGCTTCTGCAGCATCAGGGTTTGACATCAGGGTTTTTCATCTGTATAACTGAACTGGTGTGAAGATGTTCTCTTGTCTCTGAAAACCTGAAAGAAAATATTCTGGAGAGAAACTGTCTAAGCTGTAGAGATTGACTGAAATTGTTCCCTTTTGTCTCAAGGATCATCATCTTTTTGTGCTATAATTTTGAAGTTGAGTTTAGAAATCAGCACTGTAGAGTACTTGGTGTGCTAGGAAGACAAGATTAAGCACAAATAATATTAGAGTGAAAAAAGAACAAAATTATTCAGCTGATACACTCTTTTCAGAAGAAAAGTGAACAAGAAGAAATAATTTCACTATTGCTTCATAAGGCACATTAACAAAACTGAAAAGCACAGTATATTAGAACTACAGTGGCCTGTTTGGCATGGAATTTCAAGGAAAAAGATGACAGCAGAAGATACAGCAGGAAATGTGCAATTTGCCAAAACATTTCGAAGACGGAAAAAAAAGAAAAATACCGAGATGTCACTGCTTTCATGGTAGACAAATTCTTATCCTTAATCACCTTCAGGGTCTGTAGTTAGTATTGTCCATTTCAAGGTTATCTTTCTATATCGTTCATTGTTAGCAGCAAGCCAAATGTTAGCAAGAAGAGGAGCAGTTTTCCTTTCTGTTTCAGTAAATGCTTCTACGACTGTATAAACCAAATGTGGCGTATCTGTCTCTGATGACAATGCATGTTTGTATACCCAGTGCCATCATCTCTAGACATTTTGCAGATAAAATCTAAAGCAACAGAATATTTAGTACATTCTCAGTACTATGGTGGAACTGTTGGACGTGGGAATAATGCCCAACACCCAGGTCTGGATGGACATCTTGCCTGCCTCCTGGCCCTGAAGAATTCAAAGCAATTCTGTTGAAGGAGACACATGGAGTGTTTTGCCCTGAGCCACCAAACCCCGGGTGGTGACATGACATATACCTGTAGCACATCCCAGGCGTCACTAGAGGATCTCCAATATTTTTATTTTTTTCTGTGAACAAGATTTTCTTTGAGAAAAATAAGCTTTTTCTTTGTTCAATTTCCTTTTTTTATTAGCTGTTAGTAATGTAGGGATAGGCAGGGAGTTGGGAGCATGACTCAGGAGTACTGTGTTTACCTATTTTTAACCTGCAGGTTATCTGTAAAAAGATCTGCAGGTTATCAGCAAGGCAGGCTATTTAGATGGGAGAGTATAATGAGGGGAAGCTTGCTGCAACGTTCCTTTTCTTTCTGTAGCTAGTCTGTTTTTTACAGGAACTTCTGATCTAGACGGGGATTATGGGCAGTGACTCTCTTTCTCTTAGTAACATGGATCTACAGAGCAGAAGTTGAAAAATTGCTCGACCTCTGAATTCAGTGTTTCCCCACTGTCTCTGCCCTGATTACGGCTATTTTGTCTGAGGGCATGGGATGTTCTTATTTCCAAGGCAGAATATGAGATAGAAGCAGGTTTCTTGGGTGTCAGTCAAACTGTTACAGGCATAAAAAATATGGTGACCATGTTTAGCCTAGCACAGTTCTGATGGAAATAGAGCAGGTAATTTCTCAGGCTTTCCTTTTGCTTGGTAGGATATGGGGTTTGTGTGAAAGTTTTGTGTATGTGTGTACACAACAAACATTACATACAAGCTCTTTGAGGCTAATTGTCCCTGACAGTCTAACATAATGCCTCTAGAATAACTCCAACAATTAAATTTCTGTCTGTGGAAAGTCGGGCAAATCTTTGATTCCTTGATCTCAGTATGACCTACAGGAATTCAAAGGACATAATCCTCACAAAGCTGCCTCCAGCTATGATAGTCTTGGGGTAAAGAGCATTGGCTGAAGGAAGACTTTGAAGTCTCCCTAAGGCAAGTGTGACACTGCACAAATGCCTCGGTTGAGGAAGTAGCCGCTATGTGTATTTCTTCACTCCTGTAAAAAGCTAGATTAACAATAAATTATTTTCTGCTTTCAACCAGCTCATGTTACATTAAATAATATGAGTTTTTAGTTTAGTTCTACCTTGTTTTGTGATTTGGTTTAAAATAAATGCAATTTTGGATAAAGACTTTGTGTTCTCTTTCTACTTGTAAGGAAATGTAACAATATATGCCATAAAATTATTATAATTAAATAATGAGCAATTGGAAATGTATGGCACAGTAAGAAGAATAGTTCCTGGCATCTTCTTGAGGAAAATCAGCATTTTATCTTGGCCTTTTGGAGCTTCAGATTCTTTTTTCTTTTTTCCTTTTTTCCTTTTTCATTTTTTCTCTCAGTGCAACTCTCCGAGACCAGCTGCCAAGCATACACGATTTATAAAATCTATTCTGGGGAATGTGCTGTTGTAGTTACTCGCTTTACTGGTCATTCTTTTTCTAGTGTTTTGCATGCTGTATTTTAAACAACATCTGCCTTACCCAAGAACATAATTCGGAAACCATGCAACAACCTTTGTAGCAGTTGGCCACGTTCCTGGTTTGAGTTCCTCAAAAGCCTTGGCTATGGGCCGCAGATGAAAGGAAAGCAAAAGAAACAAGATGGTTTGAAAAGCGGTGAACCTTCAGCTGTGGCAGCATAACAAAGGCACTTACTCCTCCAGACCTGCTCCCTGTCTATGTTCCTTTTAATGCCTGGTGGTTTATGTGACTAACCAATTTTTTTTATTCCATGATACTCCTATAAGTTTGATGGAGCAAGTGCTGATCCTAGAACTAGATTGTATTTTAGTTTTTTAAGATTTATTTTCAAAGTGGTAATTGGTAGCACCATGGAAAGCCCTTGGAAATAGCTGGACTGATATCCACAGTTTAGCTGGCACACCTGATCTCCTCGATGTCTTTTGGAGAAGAACCTGGAGGTGTTGGTCAACAGCAGTTGAATGGGAGCCAAGAGTGCCCAGGTGGCCAAGAAGGCCAATGGCGTCCTGGCTTGTATCAGCAATAAGGTGGCCAGCAGGGCCAGGACAGTGATTTTCCCCCTTGTACTGGGCTAAATTTGCTACTAATTAGCCTAAAATAGGTTAGGACTATGCTAAGTGGTTTAGAGGTCTAAGTATTATGTGTGAATTTTGCCTCGGTGTTGCTTAGTTCAGCTAAGATAAACACATGGATACATGCTTAACTTTAGACACACGATCTCAAAATAGGACACACATATTTGAAATTAAACATATGGTCAAGTGTTTAACTAGATCAGCATCTGAGTACTCAGTTTGAGACTATGGTATTGGTCACCTCTTCTTTCCATCTGGTTTAAAGGTTTTATTGATGATCTAAAGCGAAATATGGAATAAATCAAACACAATCTTTTGTCAAATGTTTTCTGCAAAAATATCTTAAAAGAACCTAGATAACAATGCTAATGTGTACTCTGAACAACTGATACAAAAGAGTACCCTGTCTACACATTTCATTTGCTATTGAATGATGCTCTACTTACACTGCATTTTTTCCCCATTTCCCTTCAACCCTTCCCGTTGTATTAAGTAATATTCTTGGCACTAAGAGCCCAGATAAAGGATGTTGTTTCTGATGTGCAATTGAAGTGGCGTAACTCATCATTTAGCACTTCATTTCCATTTCCATTCACACTTCATGGCGTATTATCATCTACAACAGAATATGTCTGTAAACCAAATTTAGGTAATGCTGTATAACAAAGGCTTTCTGTTTATTTCAGTTGTAGATTTTTACCGTATAGATTCTTCCTTTCAACTTATTTAACCAAACTCCAAAGAGACTTCCAGATACATGAAATGTTTGACAATTTTAATGTGGGTACTTTATTGCCTGTGTAATTTATTGGCTGATGTTCTCAGAGTACTTTACAGATGCTAACTGATTTGATTTCAGATACAGGTAAGTCGGAAATTCTCTCTAGTTCTAATGAGACACAGAGAATGACAAACTGCAAATAGTGCTGAGCTCAGTCCCGGGTGTTTAGGCATTGCTGATCCATCAATGCACAGCTTAAAGCCTCAAAATCCTTAAAAGACAGTCAGCATTGTAGGTACCTCTGAGTGAGTCCCTAGAGTTATCCTTTTCTATCAGTTAGCCTTTGAAGGGTTTTCCCTGTGAAAGTATAATGCTGGGTCCCCTAACGACTAAAAAGTCTTTCAGACTGAAAAAGGGAGGATTTTTTTTTTAAAGACATAAAAAGACATACTCTTTTCTTTCAGTGTTCACCAGGATTTTTGCAGCTGTAAATGTTCCCCCTACTTGTCCCAGTTTTCAAAAAGGGGAAAAAAGATGACCCTGGAAACTACAGGCCTGTCAATCTTGGTTTTCTCCCTGGTAAAATTACAGTAAAGATTATACTGGAATATAGAAAAACACCTGAAAGACAACTCAGTCTTCGTTCACAGCCAGCACGGCTTTAAGAGAGGAAAGACCTGCTTGTCAAATCTGATTTCCCTTTATGGCAAGGTAACCCACCCAGATGATCAAGAGAAGCAAGCTAGTGTAATCTTTTTGGATTCCAGCAAATCTTTCAATACTTTCTCCCACAGGATCCTTCTGGACAAAATGTCCAGCCCACAGCTGGATAAACACATCATGAGACGGATGAGAAACTGGCTCACAGGTCAGGCACAAAGGGTTTCAGTGAATGGGGTGACATCACACTGGTGACCTGCCACCAGCGGTGTTCATACTTGGCCCTGTGGTCTTCAACATCTTCATAAATGACTTGGACGCAGGGCCAGAAGGGACACTAAGCAAGCCTACAGATGATACAAAACCGGGAGGAGCTGTTGACTCCCTTGAAGGCAGAGGGGCCCTGCAGAGAGACCTTGACAAATCAGAGGGCTGGGAAATCACCAGCCTTGTGAAGGCCAACAAATGAAAATACCAGACACCGCACCTGGGATGGGGCAACCCTGGATGTACAGACAGACTGGGAATGAGAGGCTGGACAGCAGCACCATGGAAAGGGACCTGGGGTTCCTGGTTGATGGCAAGTTGAACATGAACCAGCAGTGCCCTGGCAGCCAGAAGGGCCAACCCTGTCCTGGGGGGCATCAGGCACAGCATCGCCAGCTGGGCAAGGGAGGGGATTGTTCCGCTCTGCTCTGCACTTGGGCGGCCTCACCTCGAGTGCTGGAGGCAGTTTTGGGTGCCGCAGTATATGAAAGACATGAAACTATTGCAGAGTGTCCAAGGGAGGGCAACAAAGATGATGAAGGGCCTTGAGGGGAAGCCCTGTGAGGAGCAGCTGAGGGCTCTTGGTCTGTTCAACCTGGAGGAGACTGAGAGGAGACCTCACTGCAGTTACAACTTCCTTGTGAGGGGAAGAGGAGAGGCAGGCACTGATCTCTTCTCTGTGGTGACCAGGGACAGGACCCAAGGGAATGGTCTGAAGTTTTGTCAGGAGTAGTTTAGGTTGAATATTAGAAAAAGGTTCTTCACCCCTTCAGAGGGTGGCTGGGCACTGGAACAGGCTCCCCAGGGAAGTGGTCACAGCACCAGCCTGACAGAGCTCAAGAAGCGTTTGGACAGGGCGCTAAGGAACATGGTGTGATTCTTGCGCACATCTGCACAGGGTCAGGAGTTGGACTTTGATGATCATAGTGGGCAACTTCTAACTCAGAATATTCTGTGATACTTTTAACAAGAGAGATTCCTGACACAAGGAATCGAAAAATTGACCAGGACATTGCACTTCTCATGAGGGTATTTTTGACTGTTCTTTTATTTTTGGTGGTGGTTGGTTGGTGTGTTTTGGTTTGTTTGTTTCATTTCAATTCCATTTTGTAGGGTTTTTTTTTAAATATATCTTCTTAAAGTTTCTATTCTTTTTTTTAACCATGTCTATAATTATAAACATAAAAGCAGAAAAATATTATTTCTCAAATGGTAAGAAATGATGATGTTTATATCCAGAAAAGAAAGAGAAATAATTTCGACTTAACTGCAATAAATTTGTTTTGTCAATGTTTTAAAAATGGCATTTTTTTCTAGTTTATGTTTAAATAGTTCACGGCCCCATTTTCTTTTTGTCGCATTCCCTTTTTGGAAAGGATTGATTTACTGCATTTCAGGATATGAATTTTTAAAACATTCATATAGTTTAGAAAACAATAAATTATGTTTGTAGATAGAAAAAGAGTTTATATATTTTAATGAAAAATATTATTACATTCATCCAACCTTGTTTAACCTTCTGTAGATGAAAGACTGCTAATGACTTCTTGCTGACAATAGCTATAAAGTGCCAAGTGAAGTAACAATATACCTGCTTACATAAGACTGAGAACAAAGCTATTTAATATCTACTAAAACATCATCTTTTGGTATTGTGAACATCTTATTTAAATTTTAAAAAATATTGTGATACAGTTTTTCTTTATATTATTTTTAAAATCATGTTTGATAAATAGTATTAACACGTTTTAAAACTGACAGTTCATTAGAGGTGTTTACGTTTGAATTCTTAGGGAGTAAAACTGAAACCCAAAATAACGGAGAGTTCAGTCTGTAGATTACTTAATCAGAAAGAAAATATATGGAAATACTGCATTTTGTAGCCACTATAAATAATAATTTCATGCTGTACTGAGATAAAGGATTGTGTGGAATTCTTACTAGAAACACAATATATGCCAGTTTCAACTGTCCTTTGCAGAAACCATGATTTCATTTGTAAATTCTCAAAATCATCTTGCTTCAGAACATTTAGGAATTCAAGCAGTCAGCCTCATTTTATTTGGTGGTGACTTACATTAGCTTGTTGTAGACTAGTGAAAGAACAAAAAAGCCTACGCATTTGATTTTACACCAGGGGTAAATTATTTGAATACTATCAAAATTTGACTGGAAGGTAGAGCATATATAGGAATGATTATAGGTAAGGATGATTTAGCATAAAAACTTTAGCTGAGAACTTTTCCTATTACTCAAATTTCTTCTAACTACAGTGTCCTGTTGTCTACTTGAAGTTAGCTTAGCTATTTATACGGCTTATATTTGTAGACCTATAGATCTGTAAATTGCTAAATTATATTGGGATATTTATAGTAATACTTCTCAGAGCAAAATAATTCAGCATGATTTAAATAACGGGTAATCAAAATTGGAGATAACTTTTTTCTCTAGAGTAGCAAGGAATGTGTAATATGCTCTCTAAAATAAGAGAAAGATGTAAACAAACAAAGGAAGATCAAAGAGGAAAAGTATAAACAACTGTGCAGACGAAAGTGTTGTTTCAGATGCAAAGCTCTTACAAGTGGAATATAGCTGCTTGGCACAGAGTAACCAGAATGGTATTTGCTAGTTCCCCAAACGTAACTGAGCAGTAAACACTGAAGAGAATGCTAAATACCAGGAATACCCAAAGAGAATAACACTTCCAGTGGTCATGGAAAAAGGCAAATCTTGGATCAATTTTGGAAAAGGCTAATCTAGTAGCAAAGATTAATTTTCTACAAAATGATGAGATAACCCTGCAGTGCTGGGTCTTAGGATAGATTCTCACAGAGTAATTCAAATACATGATACCACCTCTGCCTCTCATTACATGACAGATATATCACTTCATTTAGCAAACTTTAGTAAATTGAAGAAAATTTGAATACATCTCTCACTGTCAGTCATATGTTGTGGTGTGCAGATAATATCTGGGTCAAACATACTAATATGAATGTACCCAACCTTAGTGTGATCAGATTTCTATCTACGATCTGATATGGAAAACATACATTTTGTCATGAAATAAAAATATTTCTATGACAGGGAAAAAGATTCACTGTGAATAAAGGAATGGGCTATTGGTTGTATGAATTGTTGGAAGCATGGTGTGTACCTCTCAGGTATGTGAAGAACAATCTGGCTTCAGTTAACTTAAATCCATACTTGAAAATAATTGTTGAGGTAGTCTTACCAGACAAGTCAACTTAATAGATCATGTTTATCCTCATTTGAATGATTCTGTAGGAAAAAAAAGCAATTTTCATTTTTTGTTTCTTTTCTGAAAGGTACGGAACTATTTTACCAGTTTGACTACAGAGCATATGTTCAATTAACTATATGCATATTCAGTCCTAAATTTTACACAGCAGCATTCACAACAAGTTGTTTCAAATTATAGTATCCATTTAAATTTCAAGCCTGTGGCTTTCAGTAATTGTCTATTATAATAGATGGAGAATAGATGAAATCTACCATATAAATGAAGGCAACCAGGTTCCAGGAAAGTTGATTTTTCCTGTCAATTTATCTGTCAGTTATTCCATCAATACTGAGTGATTAATTAGACAGTGCATTTGTTTTTCTGCTACAGCGCCTTAGAGTGGTCACTAAAAACTTTCAAATGCTCTAAACTACCGCATGGATGTGCTGGAATGTCATTCCAGCAATTGCAATACTTCAGGTATTTTTCGTAGTGAATACAGAGGAATATAAATAAATACTGTAGATAAAATGCACACATTTCAAATCCTGAACCACGTGGTATCAGAAAACAAAAACTCTTCTGGAGCTCTTCGACATGAATCTCAGACTATTATTTTAGGCTAATCTGAGCTGAGATGTCAAAATTATAGAAATTTCATTATTGAACAGGAACTTAAAATTTATGGCATGTAAAAGCTAAAACTCAGGAAAACTTTTAAGATCTTCTGATCACTTCTATCTCTAGCACTTCCTGAGCAGCCAGTGGCTTGGAGTCAGAGCTAACAGGTCTGAGTAGCTGGAAATCAGAATTCATAACCTAGATTAGAAGTGTAAAAACTTTCAAAAATGTGGCATTAGCGAGAAAAAATTTGCTGTCAAAATTACTTCACAATTCTGTTTATTAACAAGCTACTTAGATCACAGTTTCTGCTTAACAGGATCTGTGACACTGCTAAAGATGATGTCCTTGTTATTGCCAGTTACAAGAATATATCCGGCATATACTAAGTAACTTAACATGCCCAAATTAATGCACATTACCTGTAATTGTTGCATTGAATTTTAATGACTGTATTCAAGGCTGTGCTCCTCCCAAAGCTATGATTACTGGCCAAGAGTTAAGAGCAGAGATTTCACTTCCTCCCGTGTCAGAAGCTATAATAAAAGGAAATGGAACAACATCAATCTACTTTTCCTGACAGAGATTGTTAAGCATCTGGTAAATGCAGCAACATAGTCTTGCTTCAGTTTCAAGATTACAATCTTGTTGGAGAAATGAATTGCTAGGAAGAGCAATTTTTACCTCTAGGCTGGTAACTCAAACACAGCCAAGGTCAGCAGAGTCACAACTGATCAAGAGCATTTCTCTGACGAAAGCCTCAGCAGATACAGCTTTTGTAGAGAAAGCTGTCTGTGAAAAATGACTTACCCTTTCTACCCCCAGACCTTACCACCATTGGAAAAGGCAGTGGAAGGACCATCTGAGAACATGGACAGCCCTTCTCTTAGAGGGGAATCTCTAATGTCTTTGATGGCTTTGTGAGATAGACGAACACAATGATCCATGGGGAATTATACTTCTGTTGCTTATGATATACCTCCTGACGTTCTGATCTAGTACATTTTGTCAATAAAACATTCACAGAAGGATTTCAGATCCTTTAGTTAAATTATTAGTGCAGTCTGTACATTTCTCTGAAGTGCAGAGGAAACGAACTACACTTACAGAATTTTTTTTCACTTAGTGGCATCAAAGGAAAAGTCATTCCTACACTTTCTGCCTCAGCATTTTTGCAGAAGCATTTCAACATCTTCCTTCAACATCTTCCCTCATCTCTGCAGCATCAGTCTTGACTGTGTAAAAGCTGCTGGTGACCTGTAATGGCTCTACATGGTTCATTGTGATCAGATCTCACTGGGAATGCCGTTATTTTTTTCTCAGTTATGTGCTCTAGTGTTCATTAACTTATTCCAAGATTGTAAAGACTCCACTTGTACACATGTAGGATAAGCAGAATGACACAATCTCCATGGTACAAGGAAGTAAATAATAATGGTAACACCATGGCACAGTTAAGATTCAGACTGAAGTTAATCAGCATGGACTCTGTGATTCTGTTTCTCTTTATAAGAAAAATGAACCCCTTCAAGCATCCAAAAGTCATCATAACACTTCTAATAATTACTTGGGTAAAAGGCAGTCGAGCCATTTTCCTCCACAAAAAGGTAGCATGTCTAAATTTTTAAAACCTATGATACTATTAACTTTGATAGTTTCTTTCTGGTACTTGCATTCTAGTATTTGAATTTTTAGGATTCCTTCTCACTAACTCTTACTTATAGCCAAACAAAACCAGAAGATAGTATTTCTGTTTCATAAATAATGAAAAATTATGTTCCCTAATATTCATTTTGCTTTGTGAACAGGAACAATAACTAACTCACACATTTTTTCAAGGCTGAGGTTAGAATACTGAGGATACAGAGTACTGTTGTTGCTTTACTATTTGCAGTTTGTATTTTTTTACCATAAACAGTATATCTCTGATCTCCCAGCTTTATAGCCCCATCCATAATCTCAGAATAATATTTTCCAGACACACAGAGCAGCCATATAAAATATGGTTATCATCAATTTTTTTTTAGATTGAGGAAAACTGAACCAAAACAAACAAAACAAATATGTATTTTATAAAATGCTACGAAGAGTATCTCTTCTCTCCATGATGAAACTAAGTAAAGATGCATAACACAGGAGAGCAACACAACACTGACAAAGACAATTCTTCACACTCAATGTCATCCAACATATTTTTTTCCATAGTATTTATTCTTACTCCTGTGAATATTTTAACATTTATTTCATATATTGCCTGCCATCTCACACCATTTCGTAGCGTAGGATAGCATTATAGCTGATTTTGTACTTAATCCACCCTTGAGAAGTAAAACACAGCCCTTTAGAAACCATTTTAGGATAGCTGTGCCTGTTGTAGAGACTATATGGAAGCAAAGAAAATTAACTTCAAAAATTGAATGCTATATATAGGATTCATTTTTATGCTTGCTCTTCTGTTGGCAGTTGTGGTCAAAATAGGCTTAAGAACTCCTTATTTTTTTCCTTCCTAAGCCTTTGGAGCACTATCTATTTGTAGTTATCATATATTACCTCTGCGTGGGGCCTGCAGATGAAATCTATTCCAGGAGTAGTCCTTGTTGGGAGACTTCCAGAAAGCCATCTGTTCCCAATGGAGCATCTTGTCTGCCTTCCCTAGCAATTAGAAAGCAGCAGATGAAGATGCAAGGCATAAAAAGGGAGAAGGACATGAAAGAATAGAAAATTATGTAAGAAAATCTTGTTTGTTTGAAGCAATGCGATAATAAACTGTTAAAAACAGAGAGGCTGTAACCACCTGAACAAACGGATTTTTCTTTTTTTGTAAGCTCTCTGTAATAAAACACAGGTCCTGTAACACACACGCTCCACACCAGTCATCATTGCTTAGTTAAGTTCTTCACTGCCATAATTTTCTGATTAATCAAAATGAAAAAGATAGACACCCATATTGTACTTCATGGAGAAAGCAATGGCTGTCACACACTCGTGAGAGAAAAACATTTGGATTTACCTCCAGAAAAATATATTTTATTTTGTAGTTTTAGTCCTTTTGATTCTCTGATTCTGGTACAATTATGTTTTATCTGAAAAATGAAGAAATTGGTTATGATACTTACATACGTATGATTCCAACCAGTAACATGTGATAGATCACTGTGTATTAAAGTATTAAAACACAATTTGAGATATAAAAATACCTTTCTTTTGGTGAATATCTAAAAACACAAAGGGAGAAACTCCCGAACTATATTTCTCTCTAAAAGATGTGGATATGGTCTAATCTTTATCACTTGTGTTCCTTCTACACCTAGCAGAAAGAAATCAACACCTCCAGAAAGTTTCAACCTTGTTATGTTTGATGTTTTCCTAAGCAAGAATGAGTGCTTTCTAGAAGTGTCTGCACCTGAAGGAGCCAATATATCTACCTGAGACTACTTTACTTGCATTTAGGCAGTTCTCATTAAATAAGCTGAATATTTTGCCAATCAGTTTAAAACCTAATTTTAACATTTAATTTTATTGATTTTTTAATCTTTCTGAAAATTAGATAAAAAATATAAAGAAAAGTCTTAACAACAAAACTATGGCATTTTAACTTCATGCATAATCTTATCTCAGGTCTTTGACAGAGAAGGAAATGATTCTGAGAAAAAATAACATAATTTCTTCAGGAAGCACAGAAATAAAGTTAAAAGCAGTGAATTGATGTTCTATCTGAACGAAGTAGTATAGCTAAAGAACAACTCACAAATACTCAATTTGGATGAAAATTGTCTTCATTGCTCTATATTAGCATCTCTAGAGGTGGTATTAGGAACCTGCTATAGATTCCAGGATCAAAATTGGATATGGATATAGAAATGTCTTGAACTTGTTACAGTGATGAATATTACTGGGAGTTGTGTCACTGTGGGAAAATTTCCCAGCTATAAAATGAGTTATAAATGAGCAATTTCTCAACAATTCAACTAATTAAAAAAATTGAGTAACTAATCTTGGTAGAATCCAGTTATGTCTGGATGTATTAGTAGATAGGTTTACATCTTACTGACTTCATGACTGTATAGGAAATACATTTATTTTTGAATCTCCTTTTTCAAAACAAGCATGTTATAGAAAACCTACAGAAAATAACTTGACTGAAGTCACATCAAGACCATTCCAATTAAATTGCATTGAAGAATAAATAGAAAAATAGATCAAGATTCCCATATGAAAGGACAAATAGGAGAAATTAAGAGATCTAATGAGTGAAGTCAACACGTGCAGAAATTAGAAACTGAAATGTGAAGGTGACTGAAATTTCTTTCAAGGTGATTTATCTAAACTTCAGAAATTTTTAAAGATGGGAATAATTCTAAATAAGATTCAAAACCAATGGGGAAGTTTCCATTTATAACTGAAATGAAAAATCACATAGGAATAATAAAACTCATTTAGGAATAATAAGGCCCATTTAGGAATAGTAAGACTGTATAAGGAGTGGAAAAATCATGAAAGATACATCATGGAGGACAGGAAATTTAAGAATAAAGTCCAAAACTCCTGCCAGAACTCTAATTCAGCTTGTCGTTGCAAAGGAAGTTAAAACAAATAATGCAAAGCTTCTCAGGCTTATGAGCAGAAAAAAGAAAGAAATAAACTTTCTAGGAAGTGGGGAAAGAAATGAGGTTCAAATGAATGAACACAGATTTATTTTTTTTCTCAGTTTTTAGACTAAGATGGTTGATTGATATGAAGGTATGGCAACACAGATGTCCAGGCTACATGGATTGTCTTGCTTGTAGGAGGATGGCTACTCCCAGTACTGATAAGGAAGCTGTAATACCCTTGCATAACGCCCTGGTCTGATTTCATTCAGAAAGCACTAATCTCTCAGACATGGTAGGTAGGAAGAGCAGAGGATGACGACTGAGGAGACAGAAAACTCATTTTACAGGAGACACTAAAGACCTTGAATGTATTTCAAAAATAAAGGAAGATGGAGAGCATCAAAAGGTCACTGGGAATTCCAAATTTTCTCCTGTCTTTGCTTAGCACTAGCACTAGCTGTTTTTCTTCTTTCTGGCTCTCTTCAACCTGAGAGTCTCCTATACATGTTTATACAGAGGGGGTTTAAAAGGGTGAGAGGACAGATGTGTGTTTGTGCCCAGGATATGGCATCATCTAGTGGCTGATGCACAAACCTGGAGCGTAGCCTCTGTCCCTCCCAAGGCCACAGGATGGCCCATACTCAGTTTCTCTTCACTCTGGGTGAGTAATCGTCACCCAGTCTATGTGAAAGGTACCATGCATGTGGCAGGGGCACACCCAGCTGGGGCACGCCCAGCTGGGGCACACCCGACTGGGGCACACCCTTCTGGCCATGCAAATGTGGCTGAAGTGCAGCACCCAAGGAACTTGGCTGGTAAATCAGAATAATTCCTTAGCATTAGGTGGAAAGTTAAAAACCGACTTGCCGTTTGGCACCTATGGTTTAAACATAGCACTTAAGCACCCTGGATCTCACTCCTATATAACCAGAAAGCTTCACAAGGATTTTTGTAGAGGAAAGTCAATGAACATATGAACACCCTGACAGACAATTCTGAAAAAATCTTAAAAGATTTTGCCATTGACCCCACTGAAGAATGTTTAAAAAATTTAAGCTGTCATGGGATCAGAGGAAAGGTGTTCTTGCACAGTTACTAAGTGATTAATAATTAGGAAACAAAAGGTACAAATCAACCGAAGGAGTTTATCAGCTTAGCCTCTCAGGATCCCTGTTAGGATAACTGTTATCTGTTATTAGATAACTGTTTGACATATTCATAAATTACCTGAAAATTATGTGAAATAATGAAGTGACAAATATTCCTTATAAAACACAATTATTCCTGACAGTGAAGAATTGCAGAATGATCTCATGATGCTAAGTGACTGAACAATAAAAAAGCATGTGAAATTAATTGCCAATAAAGTCAAAGTAAGGCACATGGTGCCTCTCCCCTGACAGTTAGTTATATGTGCAGAATATTGGAATCTAAGGTAGCCATTCCTATGCAGGAAAGAGGTCTTAATAAGTGTATGTCCATGGTTCCCTGAAAACTTCTGCTTAGTAGAATGTGACGCTGACAAAATGTTAGGATTATTAAGAAAATGCTAAGAACCAGAAAGAAAGGGAATAAATCTCTGTTACATGCTGATGAGGGTTACAATAATCTGTCTTGAGTCCAATGCGTAGTTGTAGTGAGCCCATCTGTAAGATGACAAAGTGGGTTGAACTTACTTTGACATCCATTTGAGGGAAGATTAAAACCAATCTGCTTGGAAAATGAATGCTTGGTAATGGGGTCTGTCCTGCTGGCTGTCTATAGATGGGCTCTGTCTACTGTCTATAGGTTAGTGTCTATTTGATTGGCTTCTATGAAATAGGAAATGATATGTAAGAGTGTTCTAGGGAATTACTGTCTACTGTAATTTTTAAAAGAAGAATAGAGGTGACCAGGACCTGTAAAACAAACAAAAGAAGTACTTTTCCTTACAGTACATAATTACTTTGTGGAATTCATTGCTACAGGATGTTGTGGAAGCTAAAATTATCACTGGATTCACAAAGGACTAAAGGGATTCATAGCAGAGGGGCTATTAATCCCAGTGGTCTGTACATTGCTTCCAATTCAAACTTAAAATGTTGGTTGCCAGAAACAGAAATATTTGAAAAGCAGGATCAGTCTATACTTGCCCCTTATATTGTCTCTCTATGTCCCCTCACTTTGGGCATCTTTTGTTCATCTCATCAAAAAGATATTTTTATATCTTTTTCCTTGGACCAGTGTGAATATTTCCAGGATTTTATATTTTAGTAGGTTAAACTGTGAAGAAAGAAGACTTTCAAAGCCTAGGCTTAGCTAATTCTACAAAACATGAGCAGCACCGGTCACAATGTACGCTTAGGCAGGATAAGAGGAGAAAACTGATGAATGAGCAGAAAAATAAAATTCTAGGATGTCTTTCAGGGTGGAACAGAGAGAGAGAATTTCTAAATTTGGTTCAAAATGAAGAAATAAAGTATTTATGAATAGACTACAGCAACATGTTTTCCTGTGATGGTGGTGATTCACAGCAAGTTTTCTTCTAGTCCCGTGTCCTAAACAGAAACCCGAACCTTTTGAGAGAGCCCATCACTAATTGAAATACAGAGCTCTGTGCATGAAGCTGAGCTCAGTTGCACTAAGTTCCACCTTGAAGTTGTATCAACATTTAATGGTGAAAAGAAAGCTAATAAAACTGGAGGGAAGCTGAGATGGCCAAGTCATAACTGTTTTTATGATGCATTATTACCGCAGAACAGAGGAAAGATATTTATGATGCATAAAGGTTTCTCTCATCCTTTGCACATGTTTTCAGGCTATCAAAACCAGTTTGCGCTACGGGGAGAAATTCTGTTCTTGGCCATGTCTTTGCAATAATAAAGTGATACTAGTACCACTGAGAGCAAATTCGTCCCATCTTGTGTTTCACAGTCACATTTATTAAATTTTTATGGGTAAATATGTGTAGTAAACTCCTAACTTTTAGAAGACTAAAGACTAAAGCTTTTAAGCCTGACGTATGTGTGAAGTCAGTATGACTCCACTTCCGTAATCAATAGCTAATAAGAATACCAAGTTGAGTTATCCTAAGTGATCAGAAAAAGAAAAAAATAAGGAAACAGCCTGGAAACCCTTTTCCAGTCCCTGCTGCAATGGTTGTGGAGTCCATGGCGAAATGTCAGCGCTGCAGGCGAAGCAGACTGCAGTGCCCTGACACACTTTCAGCTGAGTTTACAGTGTATCAGGATGTGCAGCTGTGCGAGAAAAGAGCAGGAGTGATTCAATATGATGGTATGATGTTTTTTCGTGGTGTGTTTTTTGTATACACATAAACACACAGCCTGGAGGAGGCAGAGGAGCTGTGAAGTAGATACAGCATCTGAGCCATTGCACTTCAGCCAGAGGAGCACATGCTCTGTGAGTCACTGCACAGCACTGATTGCCTGGATGTTGTGCCCTGGATAGGTGAGTGATGTTAAACTGTTACTCTTTCCTTTTCAAAGAAAGGAATAGGTTAACATCACTGCTATCTGTGTGTGTGCCAGACACATTATCTTGCCTTAGATTCTTTAATAAAAGTTATTGACTAAGGGGTTCTTGAAATTTTAAACTGCTTCCAGTTTAACCCAGTGAATTACTTTGGTCATGGTCTAATTTTTTGAACTACTATTTGGTGACAAATTCCATTAAAAAAACACAAAGAAACAAAAAAACGCTAACAAAAAACCAAAACTCCCAAACTCCAAAATTTACACCCTATTTATTTATCTGGAATATCTGACATTATCATAAAGCTATGCATCTCTGTGTGTAGTGTAGAGTAACAGTAATTGCAAGGAAATAATGCCTTAGTATGAAACACAAGCATAAGCCTACTTTATTTATCTTAAATGACTTCAGAAACCCTCCTCAGAATATTGAATAAAAGAGTTTCACAATGGTTTCTCAAATTCAATTACTAATTAATTAAAAAAAATGTCTTGGGAAACTCCCATTTTTACATTCCTGTGTTAATTTTAGCAGTGACTTAAAAGGAACTGTAAGAATAAGAAAAACAGAAAAAACACCCACCTTTTTTTCAGCTGTTGAAAAACCAGATCTTGTAATAGTTAATAATACTGTTTCGTCATTTCATCTCTTCCCCATCTGCTTTCTTCCTTTCTTCCCCTTCACTTGTTTCTCTGCCTGTCAGTTTCCTTCCTCTGTTTCCCTCAAAACATCCTATTTCCTGCTCCTCTGCTGCATGAAAGTGTTTCCCCGTCACATGGTTCCCCATGCTGAGACCCCCTTTCCCTAGAAACATCCTGCCTGTTCGCCTCATCACTGGCACCCACTGACCGGGCATTTCCCTCAGCAGCTGTGCAGGAGGTTTCAGTGCAGCTGCTGGGCCATTTTCACCACAGTGACTTCTGTGCTTGCCCCTTTCTCTTTTGTAGTGTTGGACTTCCCCAACGCCAAACTCCTTGTGGGAAACATGGCTTACTTCTCGCCTAAGGAATCAAATGCGCTGTGCCATTTGCCTCATTTTACATAATTATACACAATATTTATATCACTATTAGTCCAGCTTAAAGTGTCCCACTTCTGTATAGCTGTTTCAAGCAATTTTAGCTATAGCACTGATCCATGCACGGTAATATTGTCCTGTAGTTGCTTTTTCATTGTAACCAATGGCAAATCCATCCAGTTATTGCTTCCTAAAACCCCCTGTTCTTCAGTTTAATCAGAAGTATGTTGCCCATGTGGACATGGTACTACCAAATACAGGACAGTCCAGCTCACTGCTGTCTGCTTAAATAAGTTGACCTCTTGTGTCTTATTTTCCTGGCCTTCATTTCTGACAACTTTGAAAGTGAGAACTCCTTTTCTTTTGGCCCTGAGAAGTGGTAGTCAATCTTAGATAAGATAGTAATTTGCATATATTTTAAACATTTTTTTTCAAGTCTTCATTGTGAGCAACAACTCAGTCTTGAGGAAAAATGAAATTGATAAACACTGAAAAATCCATTTTTCCAGTTAAAACAACAAATTAAAAAAAAAAAGTCTTTAAAATTACAGCATAAAACCATAGCATGTCAGGTTGTTTCACAAGAATGTCAAAATCATTACTTCTGCATTGAAGCTGACTATAGCTAATGTTCTACACGTAACTCTGTGTTTTTCATTATTTTAATTTTTTAACCACAGTCATTTCTTTATATACTGTTTATCTGTTTCACCTTGAATTTGGAACCCCTTGACTGTAGTTACACAAGCTGTCCCTCTCTCAGTTAAGTTTCTTAACCTAAAGCCAGAAGACAGAGAAAAAATTAGAAACAAGAAACCAGTACAACAACAAAGTAATAGACACCTCTCAAGCAGCCTTCAGTCTAATCTTCACACTTTTACTCTGGTCCCCAAATACATCTGGTCACAAGTGACTCCAGCAGCTCCAATTCCCATGAACTTTTCACAGGGAGTGTGTCTAACTTGTTCTCCAATATGCCTATGCTTGAATTTGGTTCTGCTGCTGTTGTCTTCCAGTTCTTCTCTGAAAGCACTAGATGTCACCTAAAATGAGGTTTAGCAATATCAGACGATTTCACATTTCAGAATTTCAGATTTTGAACCATGAGAACTTACAAGTGGATTCATACAGTCAAATTACAGAGAAAATGGGTTACTACAAAATTTGGTCCAAATGCCTGATGGATTGAGATGCCTATTTCTAGCTATTGTCTATGAAAGAAGCACGAATCTTTTCAATTTAGGTGGGAGAAGTCCAGCTCTTGGTTCATAAGTGATATTTTGGGAACCCATGCCATGCATCTCATACTCAGTAAATACACTTTGTGGGGAAGACATCTGTCATGGTTTGACCAACACAACACAACATCTCTTCTTTGCTTTTTTTCACTATGATATCTTTCTAATGATTTTGCTCTTTTTGGTGGACTGTGCTGACTGATCAAATGTCGTTTCGCGTGGTTATTCTCCCTTTCTTTAGTGGATCACCTCAGCATCAATTACAAGCTCATTCAGTCTTCTACCACCGAATGAATGTGAAATTTGAGCTAAAATCTGCTAGGCTGGCACACTGACTTGATGATGCCTAAGATTACTGCTCTGCAAATTGTCAGAAGATCTTTTTTTCAGTTGTTACATTTGAGTCTCTTGAGTAAAATCAGGCTTGTATTTTTCTTGTTTCAGATATTGAATTATTTTGGCTAAAATTGAATTAATACCTACTACACAATTATGTGTTCAGGCAGAACTATGAGTGAGAGCCTTCTCTCCCTGACTTTTAGCTTTTACAATAGTTACATTAAAAGTAATTTTGTCTGTGTGTGCTGGTGGGAAGAAGGGAGGATTTCACAGGTATGTGAGGGTACTTGGTGGCACTGAAGTTCTTATTTCCACATTTGGAATAGCTAGACATATTTATATTAAAAAATCTACACTCAGATGTATGGAATTCTTAAAATCAGGAAAAAAACCCACGTGGTTGTACATTTAAAGCCAGAGAAGACTGTCACAGTAATCTTCTCTGAGCTTTTTCTTTAGACAAAGCAAAAATCTCCATTCAATCATTTCTGCATCAAGCCCATGTCCTCTGTTTGAGGTACAGAGTGGCTTCCACAGAAATACTAAAACATTGTTCAGCCATTGTGAGACACAATAAAATTGTAAGCATATTGACAATACTGAATCCACTATTCATCAAATCTTCCATAGCATTTGAGGGAATGATGGTATCGGCAAATTGGATGCAGTATCTCAGGAGGTCTAGAATGTAAATCTCATTAATAAACCATCTGCTCTCAGTATGACAAACCACAGCGTAACACATTGTCAGTATTTATGAAATAATAATAATAGTAATAATAATAATAATAATAGTTGATCTGTTTCTATAGTGCTTCCAGTGGATAGCAGCTGATCATGCTTACTGCCTCCAGGGAAGGAACGGCAAAAAGAAAAATGAATCTAACCAGCTGTGGAGCTGTTTTTGAAAAGCTAAGGAATTCAGTTGGTTGCTTTCTATTCCCTTTAAAGGTGGTAAAGCAGTATTGCAAAGCTATCCACACAGCTTTCATACAACAAGGGGTTTTGATTTGCTTTTTAAATGTTTGAGGGAACTGTGAGAGCACAGTGTCTCATAGAATACTTGTGCGTATGTATGATGCACATAAACATTGCTCCCTGTCTGCTGACTGCAATCCAAGGCCCCTCTGCCCATCACTTCTCCTGCTGAAGGAAATCACAGCGTCAGAGCTCTGCCCGAATGTCACAGTGCAAGGCCCACTGATGCCACGCACGCACCCTGCGATGAGCGCGGCGTCATCGCTCCAAGGCTGCCTTGTGCCTCAGCTCTTACAAGGATGTGAACCCAGCACCACGAGTCCAAGGCCTCTTTCTGCCAAAACTCTTACACTGCAGTTTGAAAGCAGCTACAAGGCCCTTGCTTCTGCCAAGGAGATTTAAATGAGGATGAGTGAAACTTAGGAAGGGTGTGATTTTGTGTATCTTGCTCAAACACGCTGTAAAACCAGTCTTCAGAAAAAGGAGAAATGCCATAAAAACTGTTTTGCTGTATAAGACTTGGCAAGTTTTCCTCACCTCCCCCAGCAGCCTTTTTTCCCCTTTTTTCCTCTGGCAATGAGCCTTAAAAAGACCTCAAAGACGTTTATATGCTGACCAAAGAAACTCTTTCTATAAACAAGCAAAGAAGGGTTTATATTAAATGTATGCTGTTTATCATTGCCATTGTTGCAGTATATTAAGATAACAGGCGAGACGAAACATTGACAGCTCCTAAAAGCCACTGAATAAACCTAAGCCTGCACGTAAGTTGCTGCCTGGGGCTCCTTATAGCTACTGCCTTGGTTTTCCTCCTGTCTATGCTTGTTGATTTCTATCAAAATGAGTTAGAAAGCAACTCATCTTGCCTATATAATTCCATGCACACTTCCTCTCACCTCCAAACGGGAAGGTCAGTTTCTGGACAAACTTTGTTTCTACAGCTTTGAAAGAGTCTGCTGTGTTTCACTCTGCTTTGAGTGGTGTAATTATCAGTAATTATTGGGAAATGAGCAGGAGTCAGAGGCAATTCCAGAGCCACCCAGAATAAATTGTGCATTGTTGCAGGATTGCAGCATGGCTGTTTTACAGAATTAACGTTCTGAAATAGTTGGAAGTGACAGTTTCCTTTTCAGGGAAGGAGCAGGGCAAAGAGCTAAGCTGCTGCTTTAAGGTTAATCTTTACATTCAGGAAGAAGTTTGAGCTGGAGAACATAGGGGCATGGAACAGAGCCCTGTGTAGCCCATATTTCCTTCCACGTGAATCTTCTTGGGTAGGTGCTTTCTTTGTGCCCAGAGAAAGACTTCAAATGTTAGAACAGGTGGAAAAATTTCTTATAAGACATGTAAAGGCAATCAATGATATTTCCTTTAAAGAACACCGAATCATAAGGAAAATTACAAATAATTATATTATTCAGTTTTAAATGACAGCCTTTGAAAGATAGGGGTCTTAGAATAACTGAATTAGTCACATTTAAAAATAGTCCTAACGCCCTTTTCTTTTCACGTAAATTAATAAATAAATGTCATGTTGCATGAGTTCAATTAACTGTGAGATAATGAGGACTGTAGAGCAGAGACCTTGATGGGTCACTGATTGCTAATGGACTACAGATTCTTGTAGGTCATGAGTTCATTGCCGAGCTGTGTTAAAGATTTTGCCTTTTTCCATTTATTTATTTATTTATTTATTTCCCTTGAAAAACTGCTTAATTGCAAAACAAAAGTGGCTTCATGATCTGAATGTAGACACTAATGTCCACATCCAGATTGTGATGGATAATGGTTGTGGAGCCCCAAAGAAAGTCACATTTCTCAGAATATTTAGCAAAACAAAATTCCTCTGCCATGAAGATCCATCCCAGGTCAGCAGTACCCCCTGATGGCAGTGACTGAACAGTTCTGGAGAGGCTGTGTGTGAATAGGGGATCCTGGAAGGTTGCATTGGTTTCTTCCTTCATTACCATTTTTCCACTGTTTCCCCAGTGCTGACTCTGAGACCTGACTGAATAATTTATTCCACGGTGCCAGATGCAAACGAAGCAGGATATTTGGATCCTGCGTCAGTGTGACAATGGAGAAGATGGCTACATTACTGCTACTGAATGAACTTCTAATTTCCAAATGCAAGGTTTCTACCTCTTATCCACCCACAAAAAACACATAGATAACGAGAATGATAGAGAAGAGAAAGACAAAAGTGCAAAATATAGAGATTTCTATCCAGATGTGCATGTGAAAGTCACAAGCTACAGGAAGCAGCTGTAGAGCAGCACAGCATTGGCTTGTGGACCAGATGCCCAGACCAGGGTGGAGAGAGCAGAAGAGCAGAGGTGAGGAATGAATGACAAGAAAGAAACTGTTTTGCATTAATCTACAACAATATCAACTGTACAGAATATTCACAACAGCCTAACACAGGCTCTTACATACTGCAATGCTCCTGGGGTTTGGTGCACAAGTAAAGACATAGAAAGGTTTAAGATTCCACTGAGTCTGGAGCTGGTTTTGCTTTTCTCACACTGCTAGGTATGCATAAAACCAGCTGCCTGGCCTAAACTAATTGCAATTGTAGTCAAGTCTGTTTCCTGATAAAAACATGTATATCTGAATTAATGTCTATTTCCCTTTAGAAGTTCATACACTTAAAGTCAAAGCCTATTTGTTCATATGGATAAGAAGAATATGCATAATTGAAAAAGAGTCCATTAGAAGTGCAGAGAGGAAACAAAGGATGTGAATTTGGTGATATGAAGGTGAATGATTAATATAATGTATTAGTGCCAGACATAATACAGACAGACACTGACATGATAGTCTTTAAGAATTATATCTTCCACTTTTTCTACTCCAATCTTAAGCTACTCTAGCTCTGGAAACAGGCACCAGTGCTAAATTGTGAGTGGGTTTGTAATGAGAACGATAAAGAGAAGAATACCTTAGTGAATATTTGTCCTTGGGATTACAGAGAATAGCACTCCGCTTCCACTTGAAGCATTTATTTTTCTCCTTCGAATGGATGCTAGATAGAAGAGTGTGACAATACATCCTACTGACCCTGCAAACAGCCAGAAAGCAAAACAACGTACAAAAATACAAATTCTGCTTGACACGTGTGCCAGCTTCCTTTGACCGGCACAATTTTGTAATTGAAACTTTAAAATGTATTTGTGACTTAAAGTACAGAAAAGCTTCTTTGAGCTTTTTTTCTCCATTACTGTAAAATACATTTTTCATTTCTCAGTTGCTCTGCCCTAGTTCCTCCATTCAAAATAGGAAAAGAGTTGCCAAAAGCAGCCAAATCTTGCACAAACTTTCCTTCCGTGTCTTCTGTCCTACTAAGCAACTGGTTGTGATGCACTTCAAGTTTTACTGGGAATACTCCGTAAGAGAATACTTGGCTTTGGCCAAAGATGTCATTTCACTTCAGCAACATGGAGTTATTTGGCTCACAAAGCAGGAGCGACCTGGAGTGAGCATATGGAAGTTAATTGCATCAATGTACTGGCAGCACTGGTCACTGAAAGTTTCTCCTAAATGACTGTTCAGCTCAAGAGAAATACAGCTGTTTCTTTCAGCTGAAAATGTGTCAAGATGTTATTTTGGAAAGAAACTCCTGACATTCAGCTTCGTTGCTTGTAAAATTAGTGTCACTGCACTTGTCAGAAGTTCCCCTATAAATCTGAACTATGAGACCTTGAGCAACTCGTGAATAGGATAAAATCCCGTGTGGAACAAACTGATAATATTTCAGTCATATCTAGTTTTGAAGTAGTATTTAAGTGCAGATATACTTCCAGATATACAACTAAGGGGGATGGAGGAACCTAGGACTCTGAAGAGATTTTTGTTCTCTGCTCCAGAAGCGGCTAAACATTAAGATATTTAATGTTTAACATTTCATACACCTTAGTGGCAACTAGATCAACACAAACGTTAATCAAATAAAAAAAAGCAACCCCTCCCCTCCCCAGACCAAACCAAAATGGTATTCATCATTTAGAAAGGTTTTAAAATGAGAAAAATTAGATTGTCATGAACCAGACTAAGAGATTTGTGACTACAGGATACTGAAATGCGAAAAATTTGGTTTATATCTGTGTTTCTCTGAGCTACAATTAGTAACATGTCTGTGTTACCTCTCATAGTTGCCAAGTCTACTTTCACGCAGTTTTTAGAATTGTATATATCTAGAACTGGTGATAGAATTTGGCTGAGATATTTCTTAAACCATTTCCTAAATCTCCACAAGCAATGAGAATTACAAATGGAGGAAAGTTCAAGTAGTTCCAATAACTTTCCTGGAATCATCGTCTTCCAGAGTGGCATTACGTGAACAAATTTTTAAATATCTAATTAGACAGATAGGCAAGTGTTAGACTCTTAAGTACAAAAGGTTGCCATTCATGAGCCAGACCAATTTTCTCCTATGTGAATAAGAAAGCAGCGCTTACCCCTTTTGGCAGCAAGATCAGAGGAACGGTGGTCTTCTGTCAAAAGCTTTTCCCTCAGGGCATGGTCCTAGGATTGTGATGTGGCAATAATTTTCTAATTGCTACTAACTGCTCCTTAAGGGCTGGATTGTAATGGAAGCCTTTGCCTTTTCTTTAACATGAATCAGCTGAATCAGAACTTTTACTCCTGGTGGGGAGTTTAAGACCAGGATTTCAGGTTTAAAGACCTTTTTTCCTGGAAACCCTTGGTCTGGAATGCTTGTGTGTTTAAAATGAAAGGAAGCTGCTAAAAGGGTTTTCAAAGTCTTAACATTCCTCTTACATTTACAATAAATTCTTAGAAATTCATTATGCTTACAATAAACTCTTAGCTTGAAGCAAATTGTTCCATAATTATCTGTATCAAGGTTTGTGTGTTGTCCTCCAAAGCATCTGTTCCTGGGTACTGCCGAAGGGGATGCTCTGAAACGCTGTGGATCTGACCCTGGATGCAAGTCCCTGGATAGCCAACTAGCTGGGTAACAGCGGTAGCTGGTCTGCTCCAGCCTCCCTCCCTCTCTCTCACGGCAGAATTAGTCACCACACTGGGTCAGGTTAGCCCTGGATTTGTCCAGCTGAGTCTTGGAAAACCCTAAGGACAGAGAAGCTACTCTCCGGGTAATCTATTCCCTTGCTGCCTTACTGTACAAGTGAAGAAGTTTTTCCTGATGCACAGCCTGACCCTCCCAAACCACAGTGTCTTGCGCCTTGTTTTACCATCTCCTGCCATCAAGAAAAGTTTGGTTCCATCACATTTGCAGCTCCAGACTGTAGCCTTGGGTTAGGTTGCCTCAGTTTCCATTTTAGACAGACTTAAGGAGCCAAACATCTTCGAATTTTGCTCACAGGTCCTCAGTCATAATTGTGGTTATGTGTCTGCTGGACCATGTCATTTCTGAACAACATTTTTGAACTAGGTGCCCCAGAACTCAACACACATTCCAAGAGCAGGCTCAGCACTACTGGCTAGTGGGGATACTACCTTCTTTTCATTAACTAGCCACTGCACTCCTCCAGTTGTAGCCAAACAAGCAGTTTGACGCATGACAGAGCACATTGTTGGCTGTATCCAGTGTGCCACTTGCCATAATCCCAGGGTCATTCTCAGCAAGGCCAATATTCCTGGCCTGTACTGATGCAGGGGGTTATCCTGTTCTTTGTTGATTGTCATGGCTCATTTCTATGCTCTGAGCAAGGAATAGTTCCTTAATCTCTTTCTATTTTCCACACAAAATAGGTATTTTCTACTATGGCATTTTTGTGGATACTTTTTAAAATCTTTTGATGCTGTCAAACTTCTTAGAGAGAATTTGGTGCAAAGAAAGTAAGCGTGTTCTTTCTGTCACATTAGACTCAAAAATACATATCAGATTTATATCGTTAAAGTTTCCAGGGGAATAAAGGCAGAGTTAAAGTATTGATTTATTAAAAGTCTCTCATCTTCCCAGGAAAGAACTACCTGATTACACTCAGCTGGAACCGAGCTTGACCAAATTTCAGGGAGCAGAGAGGGACGTTTCCACCTCTGTTTTGTTCTCCTGTGTAGCTGGTGGTTGTAATTGGCCAAAAGCAATTTATAATCAATCAACACAATTATAACTTATAATACAATAAACAATTGTGTTGATTCCTAGAATTCATATGTCTTGTTAGGAGCAATCATGCTTTTCATTCACAAAATGTGAATATTCATATTTTATTTTGTAATCTAGTTATTACATATTACTTGGGAAAAAAAAGATTGCAATATTAAATAAAACATTCACTTTTTTCAACATCGGTTTGCGTGCTTAGATACAGTGTAAACTAAAGCGAAACAAGACCTTTCGAATGTAAAATTTTCTATTGATAAAATCAGGAACATTAAAATAACCACTTAACGCATATCTTTGACTGCATTTTACAGTATTTGACACACTACATAATAACAAAACAATCACCAAGGCTGAGTTACTCTTTCCATAAACCATGTATTTTAGCAGCTTTGTACTTGAATCATTGCATGGATGTGAAACATATAACCTTATTTTGAAATGTTTTCTCATCAGGAAGTTTCAGTAGTATTAGAAAAGCTTTTACAGAGGAAAGCATAAAGGAGTTGCAATAGCTAGCAAGCATGACATCATTAAAAAGCAATGAATGTTAGGAATATTCCTGTTCTAATCCAGGCCACACATCCTGCTGCCCTGGAAGACAGCCAAGCTCAACATCCTTTTAGGGTTACAGGGCAGGCTGTGGCCTTTCACAGTTTGCTTTAGAAATCTCTGCATGTGGAATATTCACTGGCAGGCACTACAATAAAATCTAAAATTACTCCATCAGAGAGCTGGTGTTCCACCCTTCCTGCATTCTTCCCTGACAGTGAAATTGCCCAAAAAGAGCTCTATTGCATTTCATAGATTTCTGTGACGGACTATGTACAGAGATGATGGAGGATAATTTTGCACATAGGTTCAACAGCATGTTCCACTTGAGAAAAAAAAATATTTAGACTGCTCAAAAATATATTGTGACAACATTCTTTTTAGTTCCATTGCATGAACTCATTAGGGTTCAATTCTGCAGGCTTTTATCTGTATTTTCAGTGAATGTTTCAGATGACCAGAGGAAAAACGATTAGACCTTTCCTTTACAGAGTATGGCTGTCACATCAACTACACAGACTATTGCTCTCTGTGGCCAGGCTGTTTAGTGTGGCTCCGCCACACTAAATGTCTTTACACCATTCCTTTGGAGAAAAGGGGAATAGAAAGCTGCAACAAAATGAAGAGTGAAAGAGTCCTGAAGTAGTGGTGTTACTTAGCTGACAAAAAAAGGAAAGCTTAAGTGATTTCAGGATGCTGCTGTATAATTCCCAGTTAATGTCCTCAGCAGCATTCACATGAGATAGTCTTACTGTCAGCACTCAATTTAGATGATGAAGTAAGATTATAGTCGGGACACATAGTCTGTCATTTGTATGAGAATTTTAGGTGCATAAAGAGTAACTGAGGGAAAATATTATTTCTCTGACCAACTAGTGGAAAGAGACACAGGCAGCCCTCACAACGAGCTCTTGTCTCTCCAAACATGGATAGTAGCTATTGCTTGGCTTTCTCTATTGACAGCACAGGGCATATACGTATCTATTGTAAAGTATTCACTAGGGGCCTAAAATTCAAGTGTGTTACGGATGCCTCGGCCAGGTGGTCTGATAGTATCCCTTTCTTCCTAGGCTTCCAAAACCACCAGTGAACTGAAACACCTTCCTTTATAAAGTACTCAAATTTTAATTGTGTTCTGAATCCTCCAGTAATATCAATCATGGTCCTCTGAAAAATGTGGGAATTGAGAGAATGAGGCTACAGTCTTCTGCAGCACTTTAAAAGACATGTTTTTTGGGAAAAGCAAGGATTAAGAAGTTCCTAACCTTCATGCTGTACTCCTGCACTGGTTGAACCAACATTTACTACTGCAGTGTATAAAGTTATGCAGCAAGTGAATGGGTGAAATTATCCAGTTAAATATAACTGCTCCCCTTTTTTCACAGATTGATCTGCGATCTATTTTACACCATGGTTTCACAAATAGATTGGGTCACCACAGATCAGAGCTATGAAATGCAACACATATTTTTAAGCTGTCTGACTCAAAAACTAGAATCTTTTGAAATTGCACACAGAGGCACATAAATTTGGTGTTCAAAATACAACAGCTGAATGAAATTCCTTAGTTACTACACTTCCATTTTGTTCTAAAGAGTAATTAGTAATTACACTTAGACTGAAATATGTTACAGGATATCATACAGAAAAGCAAGATTTCATGCTCAGAATTCTTTATTAAGTGTTAAGTTAAAAAGCCCAGTATGAAAAAGTATGTTTAGAAAAACTGTACAGCATTTTTATATCAAAATCAGTCCCCATAAACCGGATGATTTTCTGGAGGAAAAGAAGTTCTCCATAAATAGCCATACTGAAAAAGACAGCAGGAACTGGTGATTTATAAGAAATAGAGGCACTTACCAGTCAAGACAATCCCAGAGAGACAAGATGAGGGAAACACAGACATTCTGAAATGTATTGTTACAACGGTAATCACATCAACTCTTTGTCTTGCTGGTTCGTAACTGTTATTCTGCACAACAGGAAAGGAAGTATAGTACAAAAACAGTCTCAAGATTTGTCTATGGTTACCATTTCAGTGTTGAAATGATATCTATCCCTTTGCTTGGCTGTAGAATATATAAGCCACTAAAAAACTGTGTCAACAAAAGTTTGTGGGAGCCTGCACCTTCTTCACATTATGGTATAATTGTCTCTGGTATTCACTGTCAGAAACCTTGAGAAGTGCAGGGTTGTCTAGAGATGAAGCATGACATACTGCTCTCCTCTGGCTCCTTTATGTCTGATGACCAGATATCTGAGGACCTTCCTCCTGGAAGATTCACATCTTCCTTGACAAGGAGTTTTCACTGCAGGAACTGTCCCACCTCCCCTGGTGATCCCCTTTTAAAGCTGGTTAAAGTAACATGAGCTTGGGAAGGGTTCAAGGAAATCCAGACAATAACACACGTGGAAGCAACTGTGAGGCTAAATTCATCATCCATTGGCTTTGCTAACTGTACTCTTGAGGCCAAAATCAGGGCTTCATGTTGCTAACTACCCTGAAGGTAGGTGAAAAACCCTGAATATGTGACTCTGTGCACCCAGGTGAGTCCAGTCTGCACACCCACACCTTCACACCCAAGTCCTGGGTGTGCAGGGAACACACTGGGAACATTGATGGGAGCACTGGGAACACTGATCAACTTATTGCCTCACAAACTCAACTTTTTCTCACCATGACTGCAGCCTCAGGCTCTTAAAAGAGACCAGACGTGTAGATATGCTATGTTGCCTTTGGATTCTGAAGGCGTTCTCATGTACTCCAAGTGTTGTTGCAGTATACCTCATTGCCCTGCTAAGAGTCCCTTCTAAGGCCCCCACAGCCACAAGGGATACAGGAGCAGAGCTCAGTGAGCATTTTGGCTATGTGCCCCTGCCTGGAGCACACTCATGTTGCAGAAAATCGTATGTCAAAACAGTGAGGTATGCAAGCAGGGAAAAGTCTGGTAACAGGGTTTAAGGACAAACATTCCTCAGGCTGTGTGACCATAAACCATGCCCTGTACTAGATCATGACTCCACTGTTCTCTATTCCCCTTATTTCCCTGCTTCCTTGTCCTTCTCAACCCTGACTTCAAATGACATTTTGTAGGACTGGAAAACATACGGTTTTCCACACTCTGCATGGTGCTATATGACTCCAGAGACAGTCGGGCTGCATCTATGCAAATCAATTATAATTACCAGACCCATTCTCTGGACCTCTGGCCAACAGCTCCAGTCTGGCAGCTTCCGCATAACCTAGCAATTTTGGCCTTTGAAAGCACGTGTTCTTATCCAGACTGTCTGTTATGAGTGATCCCTCACCTACACTGACTCACATGCACTACATCAGAGTGCTGATTTGGGCCAGTTTTGAAAGGATCATTCAAACATTATGATAGTTAAAGACAAATCCAGAATGGTAGTTAAGCATAGATAATGACAACCATTTTTCCTGAAGACGTATCTTTTTAGAGGTTACGATTATGAAGACTTTCAAATCCAGTTGAACAGCTGTAAATTGATACAAGCCAAACATCCCACTGGATCTTTGCAGCTCCTGGAGAACTATGATGCTGACCTTAAAGTTGCAACACATTAAATGGATTTAATATGACTTAGAACTACAATTAAAAGAGGTGGAAATATCCACAATTCTGTAAGTTTCATATTCCACTGTATGCATGGGACAGTCCCAACAAAAAGGCTATGTTTTAAGAATCTTAAAGAGATATTTCCCTGAAGAATTGCACTTCAGAGAAAGTCTGCTCCTCCTGTCCCTGTGTGATATTTCCTGGAGAAAACCTGTCTGCTCTGCTTGATATAGCATTTAGTGCTTTATCCTCATGGAAGCCCAGACCTGAGATTTATTTAACTGAGGATAGTGGCGCTTATTCCTTGTATACTTTGGAAATGTTCAGGGAGGAAACTTTATATGTAAAGTTTAGAGATTTGGCATTATTTCTGAATTCTTCAAGTATTTAATCTCTTCAGTTAAAGAAGAAAAAATATTACCACTTAAGCCTGCAATAATATATGACATTTTTATTAAACCAATTTCCCTCCTTGCCGGTATCCCATCAAGAATTTTGAATGAGAACCTTTGTAAAGCTCTAAAGTTTGATAATATTTTATTTCCTTCTCTTTGTTTAGACCCCATTTGAGCTTAGACAAATCAATAGGTGTTTATAGCTCTGTACCTTTTACCATTAACGTTGCTTGCTTGAGCTCTTGGAAAATTTGTTAAAGTGGTCTCTTGTTCTGTGTCTCCAATAGTTTCATGAAAGACTCTGCTAAATTAGAGGACGAAGTCATACCATCACAACTATGGCAGCTCTTGCAGGTTCCATGCAGTGTCGCACATCAAAATACCCCTGGAGAGATTTGTGTCTTAAATGTTTATAGAAAAAAAGAGAAAAGCTCTCGATGCACTGCTCCATGTGGCATAGATGTGGAAAGTGAAAAATAAAGTGGTGTTGACATAAGCAGTGGATCTAACCAGCTACAGTATTTTAAGGAGCAAAGGAGAAACATACATTTGCAATATTTTTTTACCTGTTGGGTGTTTTTGAGCAGTTTCTAAGGTGAGGCAGAAGATGCTACCTTTTTCATGATACATGAGTGAAAAGAGATGTGTTGTCAGTAATGTCAACTTCCATAACTTTTCTGTAGAAATAATTAATCTAGAGATTATTGTAGATTGCAAATAGTAACCCACTCTTTATTGGGTTTTATTTACTGATTAGACTTTCTCCTCTGATATAAGGAGTGTTGTGTTGTTAGTGTGCTAGTTGCAGCATATTTCATGGGTTGTGCAAGAATGCAATTGTGATCAATATTAAATCAGATATCCCAGAACTTCACATGGAGTGGAATGGGGAAGCTTATTGGAATTAGAGTTTAAAGAAATTTGAAACATTTTCCTCCTGTGCTAATGGGACTGCACCATTTTAGAACAAACCATTATCCTCCAGCATCATGATTTTACCCTGGCCAGCAGCTCAGCCCCGTGCAGCTGCTCACTCACTACTCTGCAGTGGGATGGGGGAGAGAATCTGAAGGGTCAAAGTAAGAAAAGTCATGGCTTGAGACAAAGGTACTTGAACAGTAAAGCAAAATTTTTGCACATCGTCAAAGCAAAAAAAGGAATTGATTCATGGCTTTCCATGAGCAGGCAGGTATTCAGCCATGCCTAGGAAAGCAGGGCTACCTCGTGCCTGGCAGTGACTTGGGAAGAGAGACACCATCACTGCAAATGTCCTCCCTTCTTTCTTCTTCCCCCAGCTTTATATGCTGAGCATGACTTCACATGGTCCGGGATATCCCCTGGGTCAGTGTGGATCACTGTCCTGGTTGTGTCTGCAGCCCACCTCTTCGTGCACCCCCAGGCTCCTCTCTGGTGGGGTGGGTGGAAGAACAGAAAAGGCCGTGACGCTGTGCAAGCTGTGCTCAGCAATAACATAAACACTCCTCTGTTTTCAAGACTGTTTTCATTACAAATTCAAAATATCACCCCATACAACCTCTTATGAAGAAAATTAGCTATCCCATCCAAAACTACAACATGCAGCTTCTACGGATATCAGGAATATGGGTACGGTTTTCTCAGATCTCTGCTCTAAGTTGTTTGAACAGAAGATGTCTGAATGAAATAGTAATTTTCAATAGATCTTCTTTACTTGTAGAATTCCCACTAATTTTTATCTCTGCCACAGAGTTTGGCTAGCAAGTTACCTAAGCTGAACTTTTCCTTTTTGTTCATTAATTGCATAGCCCTGCTTTTTTAGAATGTACATTTTTAGTCTTCTATGCCTTGTTTGCAGAACTGCTAAGTACCCACAGCTGCTGCTCGAGCCATTGTATTCTGAACATATGAAATAAGTGCCGGTGAAAAATAATACAACACAGCCTAAACTGGCACCAAGTTGCAGAGGTAACACAGAATGACAAGGCAACAAAACCACAGGGGAAATGTCAATGGGTGGGAAGTGATGCGAACAGGAAAAAGAAAAAAACCCCAGGTATTCTAATTATGCACATAAAACAAAAAATTCTAAATTAATCATCACTACATAGAAAAGAACTCTGGAAGATGTCATGAGTTTGATTCTCTGTGAGAGTCAAAAGACAGGTAGGAAACAGGAGGAAAAGAACTAAGAAAAAATACTGCAGCATCACAAACTGAATCTGAGCACACTCTTGTATTTTGAATATTATTTTGAACATCAAAGGGATTTTTGGTCTGACACCATATAGCCATTTCTTATATATTTTAGAAAAATATCTGAAATCTCTGAAATGTGATAGGTCAGACTGGGAATTAAACATTGCTGGAAAATGTGTACGTTCATGTCTAATGATCACATCAGTAAAATCAGCATGAGCTCTCCTTCAGCTCACTAGGAGCTAGAAACACAAGCCACAGACTGTGCAGTAACTTTGTCTTTTATACAAGTAAATTAAGGAAGATGAAGACACGGGCTTGTATGTTTGCACACCAGCCACCCTCTTTAATTGTTAACATGTTTATGCTTGTGGCTGAGCACACAGATCTCTTGTCACAAATGCAGGACAGCAAATGTTGCGTGTGCTTGTGTCTGTTTCCGGGAACTTTAAGGATGAGGTGATTCTGTTCTGCCAGCAGGAAAGTTCAGTTTTCTGGATGCAGTTGTCCCATTCTACTTGCTCTCAGCTTCAGAAAGCAGGCCCTGGCTCCTTTTATTTACTAGGATATATACAGCCTATGAAGATGAGTGCTGTAAGAAAGTCTCATAGATAATATATTTGTCTTCAGAGCAGGATTTGAATAATGTACAGAAAATAAATGTGCATATATACACTGAAAGCAGGGAATAAAATAAAATAGTGAGTAGATCTCTTCTACAAGCAATCATCATCTGTCATGTTTAATGAGGCTGGGGTCCCACAGAGAAAGAATGTTAACTTATAATTCAAGGTTATATCATAATCATCTCCAAAGCAGAGGGACTGGGATGTCCTAGACAAATAATTTCACGCTTTAGTATAGTTCATTTTCTATGTCAATACTGAGACTTAAAATATCTTTGTGTGCATTTTTCATGTGAGTTTCACTCTGTAAGCATGTGCATGCACATAGTCCTTACAGGATACATCGTATCAAATGTTTTAGACCAGTAGGAGAAAGCTTTCATAGCGAAACAGCCAATGCCAAGGTCCCAAAATACGAGTTACAAAGGAAGTAGATTGGATTAGCTCTGGTCTGGTCCTGTGGATCTAATTTTCATTACTAAGTGAAACTTCAGTTCTGTAGTGCACCTCCTGGGTTAGTTCCAACTGAAATTATCCCAGTTCAGGGGCTCTGAAACCTCTCCATGAAGCCAATTAAAGTAATGAACAAGAGACAACCAAGGGATTCACACCAAATACACATGGCTTATTCTGATTAAAATGTTAGTACAGGTTCATCTGAAAGCAGACATTTGTTTATATGTGTAAGTTTATACAAGTCAGAAGATTTTTGACAGAGGGCTACGGAAAATCCAAGCTGCATTCAGTATTCAAATTATGTGGTTGTTTTGGGGTTTTCTGGTATCGTCGCAGGGTAAAGGCTTGGACTTCTATCCAAAACCTACCAAAATGGTAAAACCCTAACTACGCCATCTGACTGACTTTAGCATGACATGCTGGAACTATAAAGGAAATAAGCTTGTGAGTATTATATTACAGTCAATGTCTACATTTCAAATACATAATAACCTGCTTCCACATTGACTCCACATAATTTTTACTGTGTTTTGTGAATCACTGTGCTTTGAGATGACTAAGTATTAGAGTAGAATGCTTCAAAAGAAAGCAAAGCTATCTCTTTCTGAACTTTTGATTTTGATTAATTCATTATTAGAGAATAATCTTCATTTTGATTAATCGAATTGTGATGGTTGTTTGCAATAATTTCTGTGGCAGTGTTTACGTGCATTCATGTAGTATGTTTAATGTGGACAGGAATATCAAAATCTTGGTTCTTCATTAAATGAATACTTTTTAGTGTATTTAGTTAAATGCCCTTTTATTGCCTAGGTAACAAATTAGAACATCTATCACTGCATAATAAGATACTTACAAATGGAATGTTAATAGGGACTATTAATTTTAGCTCTAATGTCTGTGTCTTGTCAGTAAACAGTGTAGAAAATTAGTTCAGTGTTAAAGGGTTTGCCTTGGCATAAAATTTCACCAAGATATGTCTAAAAACACTTTTGCACATCTGAGTGGACTCTAAGTCTTTAATAATATAGCTGAATCATCAGAAGAGAAGGATACTTAGTACTGTTATTAGTTGCCTTGCTATATTTTAAAATGAGAGATTAACAGAATCTAAAAGTAGAATGTTTGCTGTAGTCATGGCAACACACATTTCAAAATGTGCAAATGTTAACATGCAATATTTTTACTAGGAAAAGATGACATGTCAGATAAGCTCAACACGTATCGAAAGTTAAGCCTATTTTATTTGGGCACTGTTTGTCTCTGAGCAAATTAAGAACTTTTTAAATTCTGGAAAAGCGAGATTATAGTTCATGATTACTAACAATATTAGCATTAGGCATTGGAACAGATAGTATAGTGAGAATTTTTTAAGTGGAAGTATTTTATTTTCCATTTTTTCCTGTTTATTTATCCATGCAGAATAAATAAATCCATATAGAGCAGCCACTGTCATTTCTCATCTTAGGGCACTTGGATTAACAATATTTTGTTATGAGTGTCTTAGCAGCTGTCTGCAGTAAGCTCTAGATTCTGCTTTGGAGCTTTAGTCCTCTGCTGGTTGGTTACACAGACTGACTGTCAGGCTGGCTTTTGCTTATATTTCTTCAAACAGATGTCCTGCTGATGGACTGGGAAACTCAACATTATTGTCAGAAAGGGAAGACTCTGCTCGGTACATATATAGAGTTACAGAAACATAGAATATTCTCAGTTGGAAGAGACCCACCAGTATTGTCAAGTCCAGCTCCCGGCTCTGCACAGGGCACCCCAAGAGTCACACCATGTGCCTGAACACACACAGGTTTGAATTCTGTCAGGCTTGGTGCTGTGACCACCTCCCTGGGGAGCTGTTCCAGTGCCCAGCCGCCCTCTGGGTGAAGAACAGACTTGATTTTACCTTTCTGTCAGTTAGAAATAAAGTAGAAGATGGGAAAACTAGGTTTAAGTCCTTATACCAAAGTCTGTCATAAATGACCAAATAGAAGACCTGAGTAAGGCAAGCAGAATTTGGGCATGACCACAACACACAAGCAAGCACAGTGCAGGGCTGGAAGCGACTACAAGGAACCCAGGACTTTTTGCAGGAATAGTGTCAGAGTGGTGCCAGACCAGGCCATGAACCCTTCAGAGAGGAATCCTGTTCGTAGCATTTCCCTGGTGTGTCAATTCCTACCTAGGAATCATGAAACACCCAGGGCTCCAGTGGCACAGTTTGTCTGAAGACACCTTGTCCTCTGTGCCTCTGTTCACTATTCCTGCCTCTGAGGAGTTCTGAAAATACATCAACAAGCAGATGAATATATGGACAGGAGGTTGGCATGAATGTAGACAAATCATGAATTTTTCAAGGGCTTATCAGTAGTTTACACTCCATGCTGCAATATAAAATTGAAATGTGAGAGACACTAGAGAAAGTTCTTTTGCTGAAGAAATGAGAATCAGACTGGGGAATAAATCCGTTGCTAATATTTTTGGATTTTTTTATTGACCTTTCTGCTGAGACAAGTCATAAAATGAAAATTATGTTAATTAGAACTGTACATAGCAAAAAAAAGTTGCACTGACTTTCTTCTCATTCTTTCTAATTCCCAGAGGAGCAAAGCTTTAGGATGAAAGAAAACAGAGAAACTGTAGCACAAAAAGATATTTAAATAAATACTTGCTTCCAAATGATTTGCAGGTGTCAACTTATCTAACATCTGCAAGGAGCTTGTGCCATGACCTTGCTGTTCATGAGTCCCTTCCAGAGCAGGTAATATTTTGCAATTGGATCGGCTGCTAATGCTCTGGAGTTTCATGTTTCGTTAATTAGAATACTGTTGTGCAGCCTTCTTTTGTCTCAATTACATTGCTAATATAGCTCATTTACCTTGTTCACAGATGACTGTAATGTTTTTCCAAAGCATTTTGTAGATGGTAATACGTGCAAGGTGGTTATTTCCCTTGTTCTTCCATTACATGGAAAATCAACATTAAAAAATGAGGTGATAGGCTTGAGGATTCCTTTCCCTTTCCCTTTCCCTTTCCCTTTCCCTTTCCCTTTCCCTTTCCCTTTCCCTTTCCCTTTCCCTCTTGTCCCTCTTGTCCCTTGTCCCTCTTTTCCCTTCTCCCTTNTATAATTCTGATGATACCTTTACGGTTCCCTTTCCCTTTCCCTTTCCCTTTCCCTTTCCCTTTCCCTTTCCCTCTTGTCCCTCTTGTCCCTCTTGTCCCTTGTCCCTCTTTTCCCTTCTCCCTTTTCTCTTTTCCTTTTTCAATGCCCTGTACCACAGAGTAATATAAACTTACTTAACTGATTAGTCTCTCTTACCTATTTATACATTTTGGCACTGAAAGGAGTGCTTACAAAAAAAAAGGAGAATTATTTTATGGGGATATAAGGAAGCTGTTAAAAGCTTAACCCATGAATATGAATGTTTTGATCAAATCTAGATGTCCCAGATGAGCTGGGAGATGCAAAAAAAAAATACTCCTTTGAAGAATTGTATGTGGATAGAAGATAGGGACAGTATTTGCTTTATTTTTGACAGGGAACAAAAGAACAGAGAGATTGAAAATTGGATTCAGGAGGATGATTTGAGATACTTAACTTCTAAATTTAAGCAAGACTGACATGCCAAATTCCTTTTGTTTCCAATGCATAGCAAATAGACAGCTTTGAAGGCATAGGCTCTTATATCTAAGTCCCACATGGTAGAGAACCAGAACTGGAATAAACTATGTCTACCACATTTTTGAAAACTAATCTATAGGTTTGTTATAAGTACCTAGGCCATTAGTATATAATATATATGGAATTTACTTAGAGAAAAAGAATTTGCTTCTTTTTTTTTTTCAGTTTAGAATTCTTGAAAATTCTTTTGTCATATTTCAAATATAATTAATCTGCTTTTGTTTTCATTGGAGCTACATATGATCAGGAAGATCTTTAAAGAATGGATTTTATTAAAGGTATCTTCTCCTTTAAGATTTCATCTTCCCTGATCTATGATGAGATCCTGGTCTACCTCCACTTTAGGAATGTAATGTGAAAATGGATGATCACCTGCGAAATTCTGGTACAGTAGCACATGATAAGACATCCTGTAAAACTTTTGGTGCATGCTAGACAGAAATACGTACATGAACTGGTTTGGTTCTGTTCTCTATTCTCTCTCACTGATGTTCCAAGCAGTTTCTAAATGCCCATGTTCTGCACACTGTGAGGCAAAAATAACCCCTTAAGAAAAAAACATATTTGCATCTTCATTTCCCATTGCAAGGAAAACAGAAAGACGCACAGGTCTACAGTTGATAATGTTTTTAATTCTTCCTTTACAGGCAACCATATTATCAGTCTTCTTATCAAGCCCTGGGGTTTATTTTACAAATCCTATTTACAAGATATCAATAGAAGTTCTTAGAGGAATTAAGATTACTCACCCAAACAAGGGTGATAGGATCAGCCTGAAGCTTTAATAAATATTGGATAGCTGAGTGTGGAATCAGATTCATTTGATAATACTTGTAAAATCTATCATAATCTGAGAAACTGATAGAAGTCAGCAGAACTTGTTTTGTTTTCTATTTTTATTCAGAAAGCTTTGAACTGCCACAGGTAGCTGTGGCATTTCATACCTAAGAAGCACAAGTGTACATTGTATTTACAAAGTCTGTCTTCATTTCTTTGAACTATCTACAGCTTTGTTGCAAAAAATCCCAGATGTATGTTACTTTGTTTTCATGTAGGTCTTGCAATGCTGGTCAATCTGTAGCTGAAAATTATTCTGAATTGATAGAAAGAAATACTCTTACCGTAAATATATCAAAATCCCTCCGATTGATTTATTACTTCATAAGGCTTTTTGATTTATATTTGCTTGAGGTTATTTGTTTGCTTGTCCTGTTCTTACTGAGCATATTGTCAATATTTGCTTTCTCTTCTGCAGCCAGGCCAATACCCCAATATTATTTTGCTACCTTTTAGCCCAAATGAGAAGCATTTCTTTTTCTAGTTCACCAAAATATCAACAGATTTCAATTCTCAGCTTGGCTACATTTGTAGTATTTTCAGTAGGCTGGTATGCAGAAATAGGTGAATAACTAAAAAGAAGAGAGAAATTATATATTCCTCAAAGCTGGTGATGTCTGTGATCTCATCTTTCATAGACAGAAAGTCCTCAGATATTCTGTGGATGTTCTCTATAAATCTTTCATTCTGTCAGAGACAGTGATGTATCAGTTATTCTAAGAATATCTGTATTGCAGGAAGGAAAGGCATCTTTCTGGTTATATGGACACTGAAAATCAGAGTAAAAAATGTTCAGAAAATGAGCTTTTCTAAACTGAAAACATGCCCTATTCCGTGAGTACCATGGTGCAGTGTTCCTGTGCTCCCGGTGCTTCCTGTGCCTTGGATGAGGCTACCCAGTTGCTCAGTTCTTCCTGCCCTACCAGTCCACTTTACACCAGTGTTCATCTTTGTCTTAATATTTAATATTCTAATCTTCATAATTATGATTAATAAACTTGTTCTATTTTTGTCATTCCTTGGTGTTGGAATAGATGTTGAGACATCAATCAAGACAAGAGACTCCTTATATTAGGTAATGAAAAACTGGACCAGTTTACCTCTGATTTTGAGGTAAGAGCTTCCATCAGGTGTACCGTCATACTCCTGAGCATAGGACATAGCCCCTGTTGTTGTATTTTCCACAGTAAAATGTGTTACAGTGTTCTATTGTTCATGGTGTTTTGAAGCATCCCTTATACGTCAGCTTTTGATGTGTCTATCTCTCAGAAGTACACAATATGCTGACAAAGATCAGTGAGACTGAGAAGAAAAGGTGACAGTGTCTAGGCTGACTGAGTTTTATGAGGTTAACTAAGAGTTCAGAGCATAAAAATAACACAAGCAGTTGTTGACATGATGTTCTCACCCAGTATAAGGCAAGGAAACAGAACACAAGATTAAAGAAATGAAATATTTATCTTGTGTCCTTGTCACCCTGTATGAATGCTGGCTGCAGGTAGCAGAAAAGTGAGGACAAACCCGATAGCCCACAAGCTGCATCACACCTCAAGGCACACCCAAATTCAGTAGGCTTTGAGCTGAGCTGGTGAGGAAAAGAATTACCTCTGGCTGGCCTCAGAACAGCAAGGTCATAAGAACACTGTAATTACAGCACAGTTCAGAGCTAGTTTTTTTTCCCATAACCTGCTTTGATATGTCTCACATTACATTACCGAAATGGTACCATAAAAATGAAGATACCAGGAACAATAAAATGCTTCCTATCAGAAGCAATAATATAAAAAATGTCTTGCATAAAGTCTTATTGCCAGATTAGTAAAAGAAAATATACACTATTGCAGAGGAGATTTACAGTAAATTCTGTTTATTCACTGCAATATATGAGATTAGAGTATTTGAATATGTCAGAAGGCTGACATGAGATCAAATTAGCCTCAATTACCGTTATTTTTTTGGGGTTTTTTAAGAAGGAAATTATCAAAATGGTTGTTTTGTTTGTTTTGTCGTTTTGTTGTTTGTTTTTTTTTAATATTATAATGCAATTTGAAAAGTGTATATAATATAAAAAATACTTAATTGCCTGTATACCAGACTTTTAACATGAAAACAAGATCCTTTTACTTAACACTTTCCTTTTTCATCTCACAGGCATACCTTCTGCACACAGAGCATTTCACTGAAAAGTGATCCATATGTTGTAAATCTATATAATCTAGAAACCTCCAGAGGGAAGTTTCATCATTTCATACCAAACTGCTAATTATCTGCAAACCTGAGTGTGAAGCTAGCAATTGATCCATGTCTTGTATTTGCTTTCATGAGTGTCCTGATTTCACATTTCCCCAGCCTAGGCTAACATTCATTTCCTAAAAACTTGGGGATAGATGGATTTCTTGTGTGTATGTGTAAGAGAGTATTGACTACAAAGAAATATTCTAAATGTTCTTTGAAATAAATATTTCCTTTCCCAGGGCATAACAGTTTATTTTTCTCCTTTGAATGTAAAATTTTACAAGTTTATGAAAAGAAAGACATAGAAACAGTCTTCTTCTTTTTTTTTTTTTTAATGTGACATAGAATTTCTATATTACAGAGACATTTTTGACATTTACATTTTGCAAATGATGCAGAAAACCCTTGTTTTCGTAAACCAAATGCCGTTTCTTTGGGAGAGCTGGAAATATCTGTGTATAGCATGTTGGACGTCCTTGGTCACCATATGCTACAGTGGGGTTTAAACTCTGTCACGGAAACTTGTTTTAGAATTACTCTAATCACCATCGTGTTCAAATCTTTGTGGGCAGCTACTTCAGAACTTTCGGTGGATATAAATAGACTATGGGTTGAGAGATTATCAGAAAAGTCTCCACACAGACAACTCCCAAATTGTGATGTATCGGTCTTAAAGCATAGAGCCATTCCTCCTCCAAAGAAACATCCCACATGTGGAAGCAGTATATCTTTATATATTTTCAGAGACAAATGAGGCTAGGAGATGTTGCAGGCATATGACTGCACTGCTTTTAGATTAGAGCTGGTGACTGTACCTGATACTTGCCTTCCCAACATGCATTAGTGCTATCTCGTGTATCTCTGCAACTGGATTCAGCAGTGCAGTTAGCTTTTTATTAAAATGGTTGTAAACGAGTGAGGAAGCTCTGGTGTTGATTTGCAGGCATAACTAAATACTTAAGTCTGAATGTCAAGGGTTGAAAATGTTTGTACATTTAAAGGGTAATTAATACATTGTTTGTCCTCTAAGGAGAAAGTAAATTTCTCTACCTCTTCATTACTTTAGTGCTTTCTGCTAGATTATACTTATCATAGAAAAAGCCACAACATTTATCATTGAAAAGCCTAATTTTCTTCTCTTTTTGCCCCACCTGTGCGCTTTGCTATTCTGCTATTCTCTTCTCTCTGCAGAATAAGTACCCTGCAGAATAACCAGGCTTTAACAGAACTGAAACAAATCCTCTCCATATTTTTCCGCCCTTCCCTCTCTCTGGGTCTCCAATGTTCATTCTGAAGTGGGTTTCAGCAAATCACAGCCTTTACCCTCTTGCATGGTCCATTAGTGATGAATGCCCAGAAGTCACACAGGACAACATGAAGCCCAATTACTTCTTCATGTGCCTTTCAGGAAGTCCTGTAGGGCTCCTGATAATTTATAGCTGGCCAGTCTCTTATTTAACACCACCTCTCCTTACAGAGACGTTGACACAATTGATCACCAGCCTAAAGAAGAAAAGCCCAATCTGACAGAGCTAACCAGAAATAAAGCTTTCTCTGTTTCTTGGAACACCAGACATATGGAAAGAATGGTCACTTGATTTCTATAGAAATATGTACACGAGCAGGTTTTAAGGGGCCCTCAACAGATGTAAAGAAAATGCTGGCTGCAGTAGGAAATATTTGAAGGCTTTTAAAGAAATGTGTAGTGAATTTTTCATAGGAGGTTATTTGCTTTGCTGAAATAAATGGCAATTAATATTCTCCAAGAAGAACTTTTTTCCTAATGTGTTACTACTGATTGGTCAGTTTTGGGATTTGAATCAGCCTCATATAGTAAAACCCCACAAGATACAAAAGGAGATAAATCTAATTCTCTCTTTGAAAGCCTGGATGAAGAACAGGAAAAAAAGAATGCTATTATGACTAAAGTATACTTTGAAAAATTGAATTTGTCATATTAACACATTAATTGAATAGTTAATTTCCTCACTTGAATGTCAATGCCCATGTTTTTTCAATGTCTGATTCTGATCCTGCTTCCATTACATTCCCAGGTAGAACTCCACAGGGGGACACCTGTGCTGCCTGCACAAGCAGCCAGGCTGCCAGAATTGGAGAAGTTCTGTGTGTGCAAGGAAGCAGAGCACAGCGTAAGGGCAGCAGGTGGGCAGTAAATGACAAAACTCCAGTAGTTCATGGTCTTCTACCCACATATTCTTTTCTAAATTCCCTTGGTGATGGGATTTCCTAAAGCAATTTGTGGATTTACCATTTATGCATATAGACAAGTACTGAGGGAGGGAAGAACAGGGCAGATGAACAAGTGTGGGGGTTAGGAATTATCTTTTTCCCTTTTTTTGCATCTGTCAGAAAGGTAATATAGACTGAGCTATAACATTCAGTGAAGTGTCTTACATTGCAGAGAAAGTGAGCTTCTGGATGGCAGTACACGGCTCATCAGTATGGTGGCTCACCAGCAGATGGACATTCAGGCCCCTACTACAGTAAATGTTCAAAGATCTGTGGAGACAGTCTTAATCTTCAAATAAGTGTTTCTTAATGCTACATAACCTGATTCAAATATTGTGAGCTTGGACCCAGCTTGTTGGGTAAATGTACTTTTCTGTGATACTACTGCTGTTTCCTACATGTTGGAATCAAGAAGCTGCCTTTGAAGGCTAATTCACGGGCAGAGTTCCAACAGTTAGACCCCTCTCACCACAGAGAGGGTGGCTTGTATCTGATCAGACAGGTTATTTTACACACCCTTCCCTTTGCATTTCACAGCTTCCTAATTCAAGATTCAAATTCTTCAACTATATTGACATTGGTATCACAATTCATACACATATAGTTCTGCCTCAGAGCTGAGACTTCTACCACATGGCAACATAGAGGAGGCATTAGAACACTAAAGTACTTTTAAGGCTGTAGCTGGAATATTTTGGCCAAGGTCACTCGCAAGCTGCAGTGCCTGGAAGACTTAAGAAGTCCCAGGCTTGTGCTATAAATACTGGTACAATCTTTCTCTAGGTAGGCAGGTTGATGAAAGGACATTTACAGAGGTTTTTCTGTGAATCTTTCTTGTGGTCAACAAGAAAACTTGACAAAAATGTCTTCGCAGGAAGAAAAAGCTCAAATAGGCAAAGTGGTTGTGTAGGAAAGCAGCAAAATTCATAAGCAGAAAAACTTAGCAGATGTCAGAGATGCTCTTGCATCAGTTACTCTATAAGTAAAATCTTTATGGTGGGTACAATTTAGATTCAAATTAATTGCAAGGGAAGAAAAAGAACTCAGGCTTCATAAATATGCCTTGAATCTTCAGAATACATTCCCTATGTTTATGGTGGCTACATCGTGAGAATGGTCTTATGCTTTTGCTTTTTGTGTGCTTGCACCTAAAAGATCAGAACAGTTGTACTGACTCAGGAGAGCGATAGCTTTGACATCCAAAGCTTAGTTTTGACTGAAATTCCATCTCAATGTCAATACTCTTGACTTTTCTAGTAATTATTTTTGCTGTTTCAGTTTGAGTTGATTCTAATATTTTCATAAGGAGGAGCCCAAACTAGCAACACAGTATATGCAGCTCATGGTAACCCTCACAGTGAGCTAAGACATTTTGGGGGTTGTACCCCATCTTCACCCATGCCTTTCAATTCACAGATTGCTGGTTCACAGCTTGTTTTACCTCTGGAGTCAGCCACCAGAGAGCTGGGGTGAGTGTGCCAGATTGCAGTGCTTGTTAGGGAGAGCCTTTACTGCAGCATCCCACTCCCACAAAGGTCAGGGGCCACATTCTCCTGGTAGGAGACCTTGCTCTGTGGTCAGCAACAGGTGGAAAAGATTAACCCTTTGAGAGTCATGCCCCTTAGCCCATCAGGGGTCATGACATTGAAGGCACGGCCTGTTGTCATCAGCGAACAGTCAAGCTGCAGCACTGGATTTATTAGGTACATCACAAGGCACTCTGTGAAATAACATTTTCCTCTCTCTGTCTTTGTTTAGCAGTTTCTTAGAGCTGATCCAGCCAAATGAATTAGAGAAGTGCAGTTAAACTGATCAGTAACTGAAAGCAAAGTAATTTGTTTATTTACCAGGGCTAAATTTATATGTCTGTTTTCTTGAATTGTCTTTGCTCTCCTAGTGCTAAATTTTAAAACTCTGGTACTCAAGTGGAATATACTAGCTGAAATAAAATAGTGTTATAAATTCATGTGTTCATTATATGTGTTATAAATTTATTCAGATACTGGTCAGGATCATGATCTTTGGAACATCAGGCAAGTTTGCCTCCTTTCTGATTTCTAAAGACTGGCAGGGAGCCACAGAGTTTGGTGTCATTTTTGGTGACTCAGCTTTGCAGCATGACCTTGTAATTGAGGTCCTTCCCATTGAGAGCTGCAACACAGCTCATCTGAAACACGGTGGAATTCAGTGCGCGGTTACACTGCCATCCTTATGGGAGCTCTTACAAAACTGCACTGGAACCTTCCACGCAGACTTAGTTCAGTACCCTGCAATAACCTCCTGTGAGGGGAGAGAATACCTCATGTCTTGCTAAGCAAGCTAATTTCCTCTCCCTCATGAACACTTTATTCCACTTTTTTTTTTTTCCACAGGGAGTAAAAATGGGTGACTCAAGCTCAAACTCTGCTGAAAACAAGGACAAAATTCTTGATTAGAAGCTGAGTTCAGAAGTGTTAGTATTTCACCCAGCAAGAATAGGGATAAGTCTTGTACTGCTCAGACACCGCAATTAGGGCTACAGTCAAGTACCTCTTATTCGAAAAGACTCCTCTTACATGTGAGAACATTTCAGGTGTGAAAACAGCACAAAATTAATGTGTCTATAGGCCTTAAGCATTTATCTCTGAAATATCAGTATTTCAAAAACAGCACATTTTGAATCTCAAGTCTTCAAAGACTAAATAGTGTGTCTGTGCTGAGGTTTTTAGCATTGTGGGAATGCTTCACTTTCTCTGTAGTCATTTTAAAACGTTTATTTTAAAAAGCATGATTAAAACATAGCATATAAGGTAGCATTTGGGAAAACATTTCATTAAACCAGAAAAACCCCTAATATGTACACTTTACAACACTGGTTAGAAAGGAGGCCCCCCTGACAATTGCTGTCTGTGCCATATTTCTATGAAGAGTACAAGTGCCATGTTACTAAAAATGAAAAACAAAGCCATGGGAAAGCATTATTTCAGCTGTCATCACTTTGTTCATATTAGAGTAATATGTACATAGTTACAATTATTGCTTGGTTTCCTTATTGTTTGTTTAGATCTTTTATATAGCAACAATGTAGTGAAAAATACTATGAAAAATAAGGAAAAGGTTTTTGATACAAACCCAGATATGAATAGCCTGACATCAGATTATTATTGTATCCATATGGTTTCCTTCTCCTAAGCAGAAAAATTCGGATTCACTAACCATACACTAAAATAATTTGGGCTTGGCTTTTAGCACATGCTTGTGGAATGCAGGTATTGCCATAAGACATCATAACACAATGAGATTTGAAACCTTCCCTTTTAATTGTTAACTGTAAACATATTTTCTTCTTCCATTCTGCTGATATTATAGATAATGAATGTGGTCTTTTTAATGTAAGTTCAGATGCAAATGGAAAGACTTGTTACGGAAAGAAATTTTAAGTACAAAATTAGGCATGTCTGTATCTAGAGTTTTTTGAGAACACAAGACCAGGAAGCCAAAAAGATGAGGCTGAAATTTATGGAGTTTATAAATCTATGCCTATGTCAGAGTTCCAGGAGGCATGTTATTGCACCAAATTATTCTTTCCAAAATAAAAAAAAACCCACAAAACAAAGCAAAACAAAACACACTCCCCAACAAAGAAACTCTCTAAGATTTTCAAGGAGGTTTGAAAATATGATACAGAGATTTCCGGGCTGCCTCAGAAATCCTGGAAATAGCTCCATGCATTTCGGGGATATGTTTACCTATACTACATCTTTACCGATGCTCAGGAGTCTTTTGAGATGTTTCTAATTGACTTGGATCAAAATAATGATTGTCCTATCAATTTGCTAGTTTAGATGACTGAATGTTAGTACATGGGAATGTTACCTGCCATTATTTAATTTACTAGTAGAGCACCGGTACCTAAGACATTTGCTGTCCAACACCACTCCACAGAAAATTTTCTGTCTAGAAATTTTGTGGGTATCTGGCAGGTCCAGCACAATGTTCCATTACTGAAAATACGTTTTTAGGAAACTGGTAGAGAGCTCATCTGTGGCCATAGCAGTTCCTGAAAGAAGGAAGGAAGGGGAGTTCTAACTCTGACTGCAAATTGTGGATCCAGATCACACACCTTTTGAGTGTTGTTCAAAAACTGTTTCCTCTTAAAATATAAAACCCACAAATTTTCATCAATTGTTAGAGGATATTCTTTAAAGAATAGATGCACTATTCAGAAGAATTGTGCAGGGACATGAACAGAAATAGTAGGGCAGTTGTGGCTCATGCTGCCATCTCAGATAGATCTGTCCTGCCTTGAAAGTGTCACCTTCCAACTGAGGTAACAGCGAGGTTATTCACTTGGTCATTATTAGGAATACCATAATACTCAGGTGGGAAAGAAGGTATTGCAAAGAAAACTTTATATGATTTCTCAAATTGCTTTATTTTGCACCAGAAAGAAAAAAAAACAAACCTAAAAAAAGAAGGAGTTTTAATTATTTTTTTCATGAAAATTGATAACAACGAAGTGCAAGAAGAACTTTGGTGATCCTTATGGGTCCCTTCCAACTCAGGATATTCAATGATTCTATCCTATGAACTGCCCAAGAATGGCACAGGATTTGATGCATCTCCTCAAGAGAAGTCTGTGAAACTTGACTTAGATGAAGGTAAATTCTCTGATGTGAACAACACAAAGGAGAAATCTATTCCTTTACATTTTCCTGGAAATTTATTTTGGAAAGCATATTGTTAATACTTTAGTAGCTTCTATCAAGATGTGAAGGATGGTATCCTATTTTAAAAATATTTTTTTCATCCGAGTTGTTCAGGAAGTTTCATAGGAAAGAGACTAAATGTATTTCTAAGAGCAAAAGAAAAGAATTAGCCAGCTGAAAAAAAAATACTAACGAGCATGAAAACTATAAGCTGAAATATAGAGACAGTCACACTCATTGGCAGAGTTATGTGAAAGTTTCCTTCTGAATTCATATTTAAGTTGACTTAGACTTCTGTGATCTCCTCTCTAGAAGCAGTTGTACAACTTCCCTAAAATGTGTCCTTTCTTACCTAGCAACATGGCTGAGGCTACTTCAGACTCCGTTTTTGCTGTCTTGAGAGCTACTCTGTCCTTTCTTTAATGGACACATTCTCTCTCATCTATTCTTTCAGAAGGTTGTTAGAAAGGCATTTTACACAGAGCATTGCCTGGGCCCTATCAGAGCTCTAGTGACTCTCCCTTTCCTGCTGGTTATTTTCTTTTCATGACTGTTCTATTTTCCCCTTATCTATCAAACTGTATGTGATTCTTCTGCAGTTCAGACGATGACCTCAAGCACCACTTGCTGGACTTCCAAACAAGAGCTCTGCCAGCATCATGCACAAGGACAGATATTCCTATGATGCTTCTAACTGTGGGAGACAGAGGGATGTGACAGGTTCTGCAACACGGACCAACCCAGACATTCCTGAAGATCTGTCTAACTGTTAATATTGTGTGGCAAAGTAAATAATTAATTTTGCATTTCTATGCTTGACTCAGAGCTAGAGGACTCCTCTGGTGAATTTGCTGGTGGCTTCACAACCTGGATCAAACTGTACAGATCCATGAACTGGCAACAGTCTATGCTGACTTCGGTGCCACTCCAAAAAGGAAAGAAGTTGCTTCCATCTGTGATCCTATTGCACAATCTGAGCTCATATCAGAATTAATCATTCAGATTATCACATGAAACATCAGCAAATATACTGAATGGATCTGCTTTTTACTTATAGTGTGCAAAATATTTAAAAAAAAAAATTCTGATTGAAATTGATGCTATGATGATGATCACAAATTCGTTAGAGGAAGCATACAGGAAGGAAGAGAGAAAGAAATAATGATAGAAAGTAAAAGACAAGTGTTTCAAAAAATCAATCTAAAGATGACTGCATGTCTTCTGAAAACTAGTATTTTCTCCTTGTTATTATTTTGCTGTTATTATATTTGATTAATTATTTACACTGCACGATACATGTGCATACATTTTTCAAAAGTGAGGTATTATTTACCCAGTAAGTACTATGTAAATCAACTTGCAAGAACTGTTAAATATTTATAGTCTGTCTGGAAGGTTAGAAGAACTGCAAGTTGTAGGGATTGCAACTGCATACTGATAACAACAGTAAAACCGAAAACATAAACATTGCAGAGGTCAAAAACATTTACTGTTTTCAAAATTTTTTTCTTGTCCCAAATCCCAAGATTTTAAAAAATACATTCTTTTAAAATATATCTGTTACATTCCACTGGCCTAGTAAATTGCAGCTTGCCTCTCACAAAGCTTTCATGCTTGAGATTCGGTCTGAATTCTTTAGCACTTCAAAGCATGACTGAAGGAGAGTGTGTCGGTAATTTACTGTCTCTTTGCATCTGTCACCTTGATTTTCTTCACCATAAAGCTTTAAATCTCGGACCTGGAAAAGGTGGAAGGAAAATGCTGGTGCAGCTCTCTCCTCTTCCCGCTATCCTTGCATAAAAGAGAATAAAAAACTCTGAGCATGCAACCCTCCTAAATAAGGACTGGTTTTTGTTTCAACAAAACTCTTTCAAGAGTTAGCAGATGTTTCAAATTGGATCTTCTAAAATGCTGATAACTGTGCATATCTCAGACTACAATCCTTTCCAGAAGTCACTTTACTTCCGAAATATTTATAAAAAGACCATATGTTGAATTCATTCTTTGAGTTGCGGGAGGGGAAAACACAACAATGCATCAATTTATAGCTGATTTTCATTTGCTTTTATTATTGTTCACTCAGTAATCACTTTCCATGAAAACTGTATCATTCTTCACTTTCTGGACTAAAATTTTACTCTTGCACTATAAGTTTGAGCACTTACCGAATTTGTTCCCATTCGTAACCTCTAAAATAATAATAGTAAAAAACCACACATGTAAACATGTGTAAAATACATAAACTTTCACATATTTCTCCTTCACTTCTCTAATTTACGGCTGTTTGCCTTCCTGCTGCTAGATCGTACCCATGTTTTAGGCTTAAACTGAGAAACTGAAGAGAAGAATAGGCTGTCACTTCATCAGATGGGAGGCAATCCTTGCTTAATTACTTGAGAGGTGTTGCTGTCTTTCTTGAGTCCCCTTTTATGTCAGGAAACCATGTAAAATGATACTAAATTAAGCTTCCCAATGAGAGAACTAGGAAGATTCTGCCAAGCCAGGCTTACATCACTCTCTGCATACCAGAATTGCATACACATGATGGGATGTCCTAATGCAACCTCCAAGGACAGGGACCTCTATATTTGTGGTGAGCTTCACACAAGGAACATTGCCTGAGACCCGGCCAATGTGACACTCTATAATAAACAGGGAGAGGCCAATTAGGCCCATATGCCCGAGATTCCTTTCATCTAACTTCTGTCAGATAAAAGGGCTGCTTTGTCAAGCAAAGCTCCTTTTCTAGTCGGTGGGAAGAGATAAGCATCTCCAAAGGCAAAATGTTCAACATATTTTACACACCTAATGTGGTGATCTGAGATGAGCCATCATCCAGAGGTGCTCATCTCTCCCTGTTGTCTCAAAAAGGAGCTTCAATGGTTAGATAGGCCACACTCCCAGGTGGCTGAAGGAATAAAAATTTGATCCCAGCCAGTCAGAAATAAGGACAAAATCTAAAGGCAGCAGTCTGGCAGGTATACTGAGAAAATACCTATGGCTTAAATTGTGCATTAGATAGCACAGCATGCACTGATGGATGCAGGGTAAAGATCAGACTGCACGGCTAACATGGATGCTGTTTGTACTGCCAACGTAGCACTGTCTGCTCTCGATTGTTATACATGTACGTTTTTAAAAATAAGAGACTAACAGATGACTCCTTTATCTTGTGTATAAAAAGGCTCTAGGCACCTTTTATGAAAAACGTTGGTGTCTTGTCACACTCCTTTGTAACAGATCTTTCACGTATTTGTTGTTATAAGATAGTGGTATCATCAGGAAGTTGTATTTCTTATCTCTCAGCAGGTGTTTCATCTTGATATGGTGATGCGTTCAGGACACCAATTCAACATGTACGTGTTTCCTAGGAAAAGGTTTCTGTTCAGAGTCAAGATGGAATCAAAGTGATATCATAGCATATTTCATGTTATCAACTATGAAAGAAAGGATTTCAACACTGGATCTCTTTCTCAGGCATTCAATTTGAGGAAAAGAATTAGCATTGCAAAGAGAAAAGGGAGAATAGTGACTTTTTTCTTCTGCATTCATTGTCTTGAATCAGCCTATTGTCTGGGGCTGTACGTGTGTGGGAGTGCAATTCACTGGTGGTTGAATTCAACTCTCAGTTCTTTCAGCTGTGCTTTCAGCCTCTGATTTCCTATATTTCTCTCTGTAGTTTTAACAATGAGGGAGATTTTAGGACAATATGTTCTACATTTTCTGCATTATTGAGCTTTCTTCATGGCCTCTCCAGAACAGCAAAACAATGACTAAAGCTTCAACAGTGTGAAACCAACTCTAATAGATTAAGTATCAGCACCAAAAAACTCAAGAGACTCCTTGGAAATATACTGTATTCCATATCGATATAATGATAAAATGTGATATTCATGTAGTCATACAATTTACAATCATTGAGGTACTCATTTTAATCATATCCCCGCCTAGTTAATTTTTAGTCCTGGAGGCAATGCTTTGGCCTTTTGTCTCTGACTCCTGGATCTGCTGGCATTGACATAAGGTTGGTCTGTTCCCTTCAGTGACACTTTGAATATACACGAGCAGATTTCTCTGCATACATGGATGCATTTACGTGCACAAATTCATGAATACGTGTAGAACCACACAATTGGTAGGTCACACCTTGTGACATACACCTAACAGATTAATTCAATAGGTACCTGTGTTATAAGACTGAAAGAGAGGGAAATGGCAGCTAAAGGCAGTGGTGACAAGAACACTCTACAGAACTAGGAAAATCTGATAAAACCTGACAAGACAAGCAACAAGACTTTTAAATCCTGAGACTAATTAATGATTAGGATATTTACTAAGAAATGTGTTAAATTTCTCACCTGAATAGGACACCTTATTAGTAAAGGTTCCAGTGATTGCTGATCTTAAAGTCTATAAATTTAAAAAACAGACTTCAAATTAAAGCATTTAGGGAAGTAAAGAACATTTCTTTAAAATTAAATGCAAGTGAACAGATGCAGTGATGCAGCCTGATAGCTGAGCAAATGTGACTAAAAATGGACAGAAAGACAACAGGTAAGTACATCAGTATACTGTGAAAAGTTATCTGAGGATTTTTCTCCTTCACCGAAAGCAAAGGTGCTATTGCTATGCTCCCTTGTTTTACATTGGCTTGCCTTCATTCACATGGATTGTGTAGTACAAAATGAGAATTTCCAGAGGGGAATAACTTAATATAAATAGTAGAAAGTTTGCCTGCAGGTGGAAAGAATAAGGACTTTTCCCACAAGCGTTTGTAGAAACATGAATTTATAAGGCAAATAGTCCATAAGGGCTAAATTATGATCAAATGCAGGGAAACTAGATGTGCTTTGTGCTTCTGATAAGCACTGAAAAGAAAATGAGCCTTGGTCTTTGCATAAAACATATAAAATATGTTCTGTTCTCTTTTCCTTGCTCTTGCTTCCAGCCAGATATCTTTAATGTCTTATTAGATGATTCTGAAAAAGGGAGATAATTTAACATGGCGTAAAACTGTGGAGAGATGATTTCAAAGGGGTTGGTAATAAATAATGCATAGTATCAATAGCTGTTACTTAAAAAATGATTCACTGATTTTAACTGGAATATGCATCTAAACTAAAGATGTTGTCTTGCCTAACCAGTTCCTGTCTCCATCTCATTCATAGTTTCACATATTCTAGGAACTATAGCATAGCATATTAAGATTATGTAGCTATGTTTATGAAAAATCTTCTAATTTATAAATAAAGACCCAAATCCCATATGTAAGCCAGCAAACATCTTCTGATGTTCGAGAACTGAAGTGATTTTCTAAATATGTCATAAATTAACTTCTCCCTGCAGTTTGCTGGGAGATACATCAGTGTGTTTTGTGCCTTGAGAAAGGCTGCTCACATGGCTGTAATAACAGATATAATCTTGGTTACCCTGACATGTCCAGAAGGAGGTTTGCCAGGATTGTTCTGCATTAATGGCACTTTAGACATCTCTGCATTGTAATAAATCAATGATCAGTGAAGAGGTAAATCGTATGCTTCGAATCCTCAGGCCACAGAGATTTAGTTAAACAAACAAAAATGTGTGCAAGATGTATGTATGCAAATTACATTACTTCTAAGGAAACAGTGCTTTCAGTATTGATGGGCAAGTGATTTGTTAGTTGGTGTAGTGTAAAGATTGTTTAGGAAAAGACATTATTCCTAGTAACAGTGGCTCAGTAATGCCAAAATGAAATCAGGCCTAGCAAGTCTGTTTTCTGTTAGTAAAGTCATTATTCATCTACTGTTATAATTTCTGATTTCTTCTTCTCAAGCCTTCAATCTCAATGTGTGACTTTGTTACAAGTTTATTTTAACTTCACATGGGTGCTGTTCTATCTGGGGGTCTTTACACTGTGGTTTTCAGAATGCAGCATGGCCGGTCACCTTACTACCACCAGTTTGTACACAGCTTGAAATTAATATCTCCCAGAAAAAGAAAACCACAAAATGAAGTGTCTGTTTCTGTAGGAAGATTGATACTGCATGGGACTCAAATGATGCTTGTGGCCAAGGCTGGACCTTGAACAAAATTACTTTTGGATCATGCAAAAGGCATATGTGTAGGATGGGCCATGTAGGCGTGGGACACGGTCCTGTTGCTGGGAGACCACAATAGTTACCCCATAGGAGAGGAGGGCCAGCTGCAAAAAATCTGGGATCAGGATGCATCCCTGATAGACTCCATGTAAAATTACACAGTGGAGCTCAGCAGGCATCTTTGCAAGTCAGTAAAATGCTGAAGAATAAGGAATATGAAGGCTAAGGACCCGAGAGGCTTTGGTCTTGTGGCATGAACAGAACTGCGACAAGAGAAATTTATGTTCTGTTCCTGCTCCATTTGTGGGCAGAATTATTTGGCTGAAAGTAAGCTCTAAACTTACATTATGCAGTGTTCTCCAGCCATCGAATAGAGATGGGACAACTTCATGGTGTGAGATTTTCTAAAAATAAACTTATTACTGAAATGCTCCATTTTCAGATGTGGCAGCTATAGGATCATGTAAGTACCTTTTATTATAAGGGAGAAAATACAAGAAAAAACTACAGAATTTATCGGGTTTAGTTCCCTGCTTCTCAAAGCACGAGTAATGAAACTATCAAATGAACAAATGCCTATTTCATTTGTCTTCTTTTTGAAGTGGAAAATTAAATCTCAGTCACAAAATATTCTGAAAGTGTTATTTTTTTTCCCTAATTGATTTAAAACACTCGCTTTTTAAATCTGAAAAGTTGCAAACAACATCCACACTCTGATTTTCTTGAAAGAATTCTGCACCATATGTAAGCTGTTAGGCATCTGTTTTGTCCTTGTGTACATGTCAAATCATACTCCAGTTCAGTCTTGATTGTCCTATTGTGGATCAAAGCCATGTTTTGCTAAAACGCACGATGCTGAAGCTATGCTCACTTACAGCCTCACTGTTAATGCCACCGAAAGAAATTTAATCAACTTCCTTGCTTCAGCAAACAGCTGACATTTCTTTTGGCAAAATGAACCACAATACTCCTGATCTGACGTCAACGGGCTGACAACGGCTTTGTACCAGATGAAGCTGAAGTGGGTGCTGTGCACCAAACCACATGTACCACTGCTGTTCTGAATGGCAACAGAAGTTTTCACAGTGTCAATAATTTTCTAGTTTTTTTTTTTAATTCACATAAAAATTTAGAGCTGTGCACTTCTTTTTATTTTGAAATAAAGGGAATTTTAAAATATCAGTGTCGAACATGCTGCATATTTGGTGTGCTGGATCCAGGTGAACTTTGTCTTGGAAATTAAGAAATTATGATAAAACTGATGTTACACTTCTCTGATAAATTTATTTACCAAGAGCTTTCACAGCTTCCTATAATTGAATGAATAGAAGTGAATTATTTAATTTTCATTTTCTTTCCTTAGTAAAATATCAGTTGTGATTTTTGCCTTGTTTGGACCACTTTTTGTCCATGAAAACAGTAGAATATTTCTGTTCTGCTAGATCACTGAGCAGACTTTCATTTCAGGAGAGGTCATTTTACCATCTGCAGTCCTCCAAGTAGCAAAAATTTAAAGGGTTTTCTTAGTAATGGAGAGTACATGCTTCTGCCTGAAAACTAGGTTCTAAGACATTTAAAAAAAAATCTTTAAACAAAATTTGTAATTTTTATTAATTATTTAATTCTTATACAGTTCTAAGGAATTCTATTGGGAACAAAAAAGGGAGATTATTTTAACTGGAAGGCCAATTTCTAAGTACGCTCGAAAGAGCATCTCACAGTTATTCAGTTTCCTGTACCTGACTTCGGGTCCAGCTTCCTTGTGATTCCGTCAGAGCTTTGTTTGCACTCCTTGTCGATCACCAAGTCTTGATGTGCTTGTCTAACTTTAATTTCCTATGTCAGCATTGCAGTTACACTGCACAATGAGCTCTTCACGAGGTTGCACAACATAATTTCCGTGTCATGGGACCCAGCACTCTCTAAAGTTTTGTTGCTGCTGCTGTTTCATCCAGTGCAGCTATACAGCATTTCCCACAAATTTACGCAGACGTCATCTTCACAAATTTTTTAGTTGTGGTTGCTTTCATCTGTATAATGGACCTTGTTCTAACTCTTTTCAAGCAGTCTTGAACTATCAGGAGTATATATTGCCCACCAGGAAACTACCTAAATAATGTTGCAACCAACCTCCCTACAGGACATTTGTCTGTTCTCAGTAAGAACCAGGAGTAATAGCTCCACAATGCAAGTTCTGCACATTAGGGTGGTGTATACATATGTGTCAAGATCTTCCTCTTTTGTGAAAACTTAGGAAGTCATCAACCGTCTTTTTAATGAGTGTTAACTGTCATAGGCAAGCCTGGCAAAACTCAGATTAGTTTAACGTCTTTTTCTGGTCTGGGCATCTAGATCTATATTAAAGTTGCATCTGTGCATTTGGCCAAAAATAATCTGCAGCTTAAAACTGTAGAACACTAGGAAAAAAAGTGTGGCCACCACTAGCCTTAGGATGCTGAAAATCGTAAAACTAGAACAAGCTACAGTGTCACAGAGGTATTTCTCTAGAAGTATTGGCAGTAAGTAGGAGCAGCTCCATGGTTTTATAGCAAGGAATATAGATAAAACATCCAGAAACTGACAGACTTGTTTCAGGAATGAAAGTTTTTTGCTTTTTAATGATTCATGTAATTTAATTTTAGTGCCTTTTTAAATAGTCATTTGCCACTGCTCCTTTGGTAGAAATAGAGAACAGAAAATGCATGTGGCAAACACAAATATTTAACTGCCCTCTAAGCTGCATTGCATGGGACCCTGAATAACATACAGTTTCATATCCTGGGTTATTCTCAAATTCAGAGCCTCTGAGGGGTAAAGGATTGCAGTTCAAAAGACAACTGAGGGGCTTTTTTGCTGAGCATTGCTGTCCTGTCTAGATACAGAATGTTGGATTTAATGATTCTGCCTCCCACTTTTTGGAAAATTCTCATATTAGTTTTTAATTATCATTTTTGACAGTATTCAAGCAAAAATTACCTCAGTTTTTCAGAGAATGAAGCAAATACCCAAGCACACCATATGTGTGCTTGGACACCAATTAATGACATAGTTGTGTAATGGCATAGCTGCATAAACAGTGCAGAGGGAGGCGGTCAGTCTGAGAACAAAGAAATTATCTAAAGGCTACGATCTTGTTTATGAACAGATTGATTCATGTAAATTCACTCAAAGTTGAGAATTGTTTAACGCTTCTGTTATGCAAACAAATCTGCTATACACATTGTTTGCAAGATATCAGTGTAAGTACTGAATCTTCGTCCTACATGGCGGGCTATATAAACCCCGTGGCATGGCTTTGATACTTGGTTAGTAGATTTAGGTTATAGAAAGTGGCTTTTCTAGAATATCATGTGACTTTTAATGATTTCACTGCCAGGCAAAGTTTCACATATAAACAAATCAAATCACTTCAACAAGCTCTAAATATTCATTATTAATGAATAATATTAATATTAAACATAGATTTCCTGCTTTAAGATTGTATTTTAAATGTAACTGAAATGCAGTTCTATGGGATACTAATAATGTTTTATTTTTATTTAATGAGGATTCCATATATTTATCATCAATGTAGTATTAACCTGCCGCACTGAACAGATTTTACCTGTTCTCAGAATTTCCAGTGTAATACACTTCATAGCTGCTTTTGGTCCTGTCATTGTTTGGGTCTTATAATTGTTTATGGTTATTGACTGCAACAAGTAATGACAAGATTCACAGTTACATGAGCAAAATTCCCCAGCTGAAATCTTGACCTGTTGGAAAATGAAATATAAGCATAAGTTTCAATAAGGACAAGATTTATAGGTCTAGGACAGCTAATGAATGTTAAAAGTTAAGCTTTGATTGCTCATTCAGGTGGGAAGGAGGAGCGAACACAGATAATTCAAGTATTGTCTATTTCTATGTAAAATATTTATGACACTGCTTGAGTAGCTGCTTAGCATTTGCTGCTACAATCAAGACCATTTATAGCAGTGTCAAACCAAAGGATTTACTCCATCTGAAGTAGCTGAAGTAGGTGCCCAGAATTCCTTCTATGTACATAGCTGTTCCCTAGTCCCACTGGCAGAATAACCCAGTTGGTTCATGGAAAATGTCATGCAAGTAGGAGTGTGCAAATGCACTGAAAGGTGAAGGGCATCATTTTAATGACTAAATTATTATAATACCTGCTGCTGTGCCTTACAGATAAACTGTGCTGTGCCAGGCTGACTGGCAATGCTTTTATTTTGTAGTGGCTGTATTTAATTTTATGTAAGAAAAGACGGCAGCAACAGATATTCACAGAGGGAATGACTGGGCAGAGAGTGACGGCTACAGAGCATTAGCAACGCTAAGAAGTCTCAAGCAGTCCTTAGAGGAATGGGAGTTCCGTAACAGAGTCTGAATGTGTCTCAAATATCATGCTGACGTTTGTCACCAATGAATTTCCCACACCGTGGGAGTTTTAAAGAATGACTTATTGGCTTATTGGCCTACTCAACCCATGCATGCAAATCCAAAGAGACAGATTCACGAGATTTCTGCATATCCTTAATATTCCAAAGCCTTAGGATTCAAGTATTGCTCACAGGTTGGTGAGCATACAAATGGGAGTGTGTGGGGAAGGACTGGGAGCACAATCAAAACAGAAATTACAAGACAGGTCATTGTAGTCCAGAGTGTTATGGAGCAGCACAGAATAAATAAGTCATTCAGAACAAAGTGTCTCATTCTGGAAATTAAGACATTTTAAAGGATCAAGTATGATTTTATAGCTGTAAGTTACTTGACTGAGATTTTCATTCTGTAATTTTTAAGCCGTGTCAGAAAGAGCAGCTAAAGCTGCTTGCTCTGCCACAATTAATCTTGAATTGTCAAGTAATTTTTGTGTTGGAAAGTTCTTCAAATATTTCTCTTCCCTTTATGAAAAATACCATTCCCTGTTCATGGTGGATTATCCCGTCCTAGTGACCTGTCCTCTGGAATGTCATCACAGGATGTCTACATGGACAGCCTTCAGCTCCCAGCAGCACTGCAGCCACGCAGAGCCAGCACCGAGCTCCTGGACTGTCCATTATCAAAGATTATTGATTTCAGGGAACACTTCAAAGCTGTCAGTCAGCTGTCACCAGGCTGGTCTCTGTTCAGCCCACTCAGCCTTTCCCTCCCTCAGAGCAGTTCTTTAGGCTTCTGGTTAAAAATGTCTGCACGTGAGAGACAAGACCCTTGGTCAATAGTGGTTATTAAAGCTTTCTCAGGACGGCTGAATGAAGCCTAGGTTTTTTGATCTGGACTGTATCGAATGTTTCTATCAAAATGCACTTTTCATTGAAAATAGAGGACTTTTTTTTCCTGTGATATATTTTCTGATAATACTTTTAATGTACTAAATGAAAATTTAAACCCACTTCATTAAATAGATGAATATGTAGTAATTTTTTTCATTGTTTTCCACTTTTTTCCGTTTGTCCCATCCTTTCCAAGTTTTTCCAGATTAAAAGACACATAATGAGAAAAGCAAGAGTAAAAACTAAAAATTTACAAATATGTAATTCTTACATTAAAAACTTCAAAATTCTCGCAGTGATCTGGATGAAAGGAAAAGAGGCTTTGTATAACATAGTATCTACACTTCCACATAAATTATTTACATTTGAAATAATTTTTTCATCTGTTTGGAGAAGCTATGAAACTTTGGAAAAGGACTGTCACAAATACTTGAAAATCACATCCCTGATGAAGTTATTGTCTTCGATGCAGCCAAGGATTTGTCATCTCTGTGTAGGTCTGTTACACAAAAATAAGAATATTCACTAGGAGGATTCAGGTGGATTTATTTTTATTTTTTTTCAGGCCAGTTTGTTGCTGCTTAGGTGTTGAGTATTGCCAGAGTTCTGCAAACTTGCAAATGAATGTAGGAAACACACACCGAAGGGCTTCCAGGGCAGAGAGGGAGCGTCAGGGAAAGATGAACAGGTCACAGACAGCTTGGAAGATGAAAGAAAGATAGCAACATGTGTATGGCTCTCCTGGATACTTCCAAACAGATAAAGAACAAAGCAAAACATAAATCAGTGGCAATCAGGAACACAGGTTTCACTGTCTGCTCCTAGAACTGGGCTTCTCAAGGACAGACATGTCTCAACAACCGTGTTGCCAGTGCACAGAAATACCCTGCTGTTTGGTAATGCTGCTTTGCTGCTGATGCCAGCACCATTTTTCTTCATTTCAGGTACTGAGGGTTAATAGTAGACGAGATTTTTCAACCTATTTAACCATGTGTTGTGAAGTTTGTTGACCTTTGACTGCTAAGTGCTGACAGGGTCCTGTGAACCCTAGAAATGATAGCAAGATGTTATTCTACTGGTGAGGTGCAAGCAGATAAAGAACAAAGTAGCAATAAATCAGCAGAAGCCAATTAGGGCACTCCCACTCCAAAAAATTTGCAAGGAGGAGAGGAAGAGAGATGAGCCATGATTATTATCCACACTGGAAATCTGTCACAGTCGTAAATTTGAAATAAAACCCCTACTGCTATGGGAACTGGGCAAGTTGTCAGTAAACACTCCAGAACTGAGGACTGGCAAAACTGTATGTCAGAATTAATTTTTTGGAAGGGTAAATACATCCAACAAAGACCTGTTCTTACCACATTTGCATTACATTTTGGCATTCCATTTCTAGTGTAAGAAAGTTTCTGCTGGTTTTTTTTTTGCCAGATATGATACTGGGAGAACTCAGAATAAATGGCACGGAAAAAATGAGAGAAATCTTGATCTGACTTATCTCTTTTCCAGTTTGAACAGGAGTTCTATACTAGCAACGAGGATTAAGAAATCCTGGGAGACAGCCTTGAGCCTGAGAAATGGCTGCATGCTGCTTGAGCTGCTACAAAATTTTGTATGCAAAATTGATGCTTAAGGAAAAATCTTCTTCAGTTTCAGGTGTCTGGACACCTTGTGGTTTCATTAATTTAAACAAACAGTAATCAGCTACTATTAAATAGCTGTTTCTTGATCCCCCACGCTAGAGATAAAAAGATTACATAGAAAAATAGTTGTTTTTCTCATTTTATAGATGGAAAAACCGAATATGGGAATGCTTTGATGCACTGATAAGAGTCATCAAGAGTATAACTCAGGGGCACCAATAAAAATACCAACACACTGTTAAAAGTCAGTGTAAGCCGGAAGAATGGGCAAGACGAAACATTATGTTGAAAACTGGCCTGTTCTTAGTGCAGGGAAGATTTTCATTTCTTCTAAAATGCTGACAGGGTCACAATGACGGACTCAGGATCTTAAGACACAATTTTCAAAGCATCCGAGTGGCATCTAGGAACATATTATCATCAAAATTCAATGGAACACAGTCATTCTATCACCTTGTTCCTGTAGAAAATGCTGTTTTCCCTCAATGCTGTTCTAGCCCTTGCTACGTAGCCATGCCTATGTTCTAACTTGTTGGGTCATTCACCTGTCTGATCTCCAGGAAAGAAATGCAAAAATGTTCAGGCAACTCAGGGTCACTCTTTCCAAAGAAAATTGTTTGTTCTTGCTCTTGCTGTTTTTGTTCTTGCCTGATGCTGTTTTTTGTTTTGGATTTTGTCTGGAATAAATAATTAGGACTTGTGAATACAGCTATTTGGTGTATTGGTTCTAAGAACTCCATATATAAAATATACAATTCTTGTGAATAAAATGTGATTTTTTTTCATGACAAAACAAATTTAAAGGTAATGGACACATTTTCTGATTGTGCAGTCACACAGGCTTTCCACTTCTTTTGGGAAGCTGAACGACATCTATTTTTTTCAAATTTTCATTTTCTTACGTTTTCTTCATATATTCTTCAACTGTGCTTTATCTGACATATCTCCAAAAAGTGTGGTCTCCACATAAATGACTTAATCATTCACCAAATTTTGAAAGCAGAGGGTCCAGCCCCATAACATCAGAAACTGTGTATAATTAATACAAGCAATAGTTTTTGTGAATATATTCAGTGCATTTTTGTGAAATTTTTATTACTAGTTTAGGAGTAACTGGGAAAATATGTAGGGGATATATATAGTTTTCCATATGTGGTTTTGGTATTGGATGTGTTTTTGTTCTACAGACTAAGATGAGAAACTTAAGAGAAGCTGAGTTGGTCCATTGATTAAAATATTCATTTCTGAGAAGCCCCTGATATCATAAAATTGTACAAAAGGGAAGAGTATATAAATCAGACAATCACTTTCTGGTGTCTCATTCTGTGTATAAAGATTATTACTAATAGAAGAAAAAAGTTAGGACATGCAAGATACAGAGGTAATACTAAGAATCTGATTATTTTCCTGTCTTCCAATCTCATAACTTTTCCACACCTGTTGAATTATGGTGTGTTGTATTTCCCACCACTTGTCAACAGCTATGGAATGTGCCACCCAAATAGTGATTCATCAATGTTTTCAGTAATACTGCTGCTATAAGAGATAGAAGAAGGGTTGTTAATGGCCCTGGAAATAAAAGCAGACTGTTGAATGAATCTTTTCTGTTTCAATTATACTCCAAGTCTTCCTTTCCTTCACCGAAAGAAATTAACCTGCTTCTGGCTGAATTTGCAAACATAAGCATGAAATTCAAATTATTAGTTGAAAATCATCAGTGAAACATTATGTAACAAAGTTTCAACTTTCTTGATCAAACCATTTCATATTGATTTCTTTCTAGCAGGGAAATGTTGTGTGATGGGAAGTTAGTAACACATTTGACGTGTTCGTTTCTGTTGTAACACCTACTAGGAGCTTCACTGATGGGCTGGAAGGCACTGGTTACTAGCTCAGTACCCGACATTGAACATGGCAACAAACAACTTGTGGTAAAGATGGATGACAGGAGACAGAGTATGTTCAAAGATTATGGAAGGCAGCCAGAAGAAATCAGCTGTGCCCTATAAAGTCAGAAAGCTACTTGTGAATGTGAGTATTCCTCTCTGATAGAAAGTTTTTTAAAGCCTCTCAGGGACCAGACACATCTCAGTATTTTCCATGCGCTGGTATAGTTTCTCACCACTCCTTTGTCACGAGTGGCAAAGACATGCCTTGCACTGCTCACAACAGGGATCAGTATCCAAAGTGAGGTTCTGGCACATATGGGTACTGTCTTATCTATACACAAACCACAAATGTATCATCACGGCACAGGATGTCACCCTTGCTGCTCAGGCTTACTCCTCCAGATGAGTTGTGACTCGCCTACAACACTTTGAGCAAGGGCAATAACATCCACCTCCTTCCATTTCCTTGCACTCCCATATCTACTCTTCTTCCTCTGATCATTTTCAGCCTCAGCTGTGTATTTCGTGCACAGCTCTAAATGTCAGTTTGTCACTGAAGCTGCTCCATTGTCTGTGGGGTGTTGCTCAGGCTGTGTCTAAATGCTTTGGATTTGGCATTAAAGGGAGGAATCCTGTCTGGCCCTTTCTGGTCAACAACAGCACTCCCAGCCAACAGCTGACTCAGTACCTCCACTTCCAGGCTGTGAATATGAGTCACCTGCTCTGATTCCAAAAATGCTTTTTGATAGTTTAGGTTCTGAGTCCAGATCTTATCAAAACCATGACTCTCCTCAACTTTTATATTCTTAAAAATACCATCCCTCTCTCAGAAGAAAAAAAAAAATAAATGGATATTGTTTTAACATTTACCCATAAAATGTCAGGTTTTTTTCACTAATGGAGAAAGATTTCCAATTTTAGGCTAATACGATTCCCATTGGGAGATCTGACAATAGTTACAAAAATCCTTTACTCAAATGTGATATTGTTTGAAGCTAAGTTAAATAGCTTTTGACAAGTAAAAAAAAATTTTTCATTATTATAAAAATTCTATTTTGCACATGAATTTGATTCAGATTGCACAGATAAATGTTTAATATTTTCATTCCTTACTCATGCAGAGTAAGGCAGGTAAAAAAAATCCTTGTAAATACATGCTTTAAACTTGGAACCTTAGCTACTCTGTGCGTAATGAAACTAGTTCTCCACATTCAAAGTACACTGCAGTACAGTGCTTGAGGACTTAGTGGAGTGTCTGGTGTGAACCCTATGAGTTGGCAGGTAAATGAATGGGGAATTGTTTTTTAAATGTCATTAAAAATTTTTTTGTCTATACCTCAGTAACTGGTCCATATAATATTTTGTTAGTGATGTAAACTTCAAATGATCTGTTCTAGTTCACCTCAGTTGTGAAACTTTTAGTGAAAAACAAACTGGCACATGCCTGGATTTAAAAAAAATCCCATAACTCTAAAGGGATTTTTCTGGTTTACCAAGATACTTTAAAGTTCTTGAGAGGTAAGAAGAGATATGCAAATCTGTGGCTGATATAAATATTATTGCGCCTTCATTCCAGTGTAAGTACAATTCAGGTAGGTTACCTTTACAGTAATATTCTGTTCTTAAAATATAGAAATGGAAAAAAACTATAATCTGTTTGAATTGATCTTCAATAATAAATGCAAACCCAATAAGTTTCAGGTTTAAAGGAGTTTTGAAATTTGGCATATTTTCATTGTGATACTCATGCATTTTATGACATTAATGTTAAAGGCCCTTGTTGAAAAAATGTATTTCATTGCTTTGCAGCCAGTGACTGAATTATTGAGCATTCAGACACAACCACGGGAAACTGGCATGTGTATCCTACACAGAAATGGGAGGTGGCAGAAAAGTCCATTCATAAAATTATATATATTTATATACATTTATACAGGGCATTATGATTACTTCCCTTGGCACAGAGATAACCCAGTAAATCAAAACACTTGTTTAAAGAGCAGTAATTATATTTTTTGATTCCGCTTCACTGTGTGAGTCTCTAGGAAGGTGCTAGAGGATGATGGAGAGGATATATTTTCTTTTATTTTCCTGAAATTTCTATTAATTCTAAGTGTTCCTTTGGGTCATCCTTATAATTTATTTAATATAATTTGTACAGCAGCAATCATGTAATAGAATTATAGAATAGTTTTGGTTAGCAGGGATCTCAAAGATCATTTAGTTCCAACTCTCCCATTATGGAGAGGGATGCCAGCCAGTTCACCAGGTTGCTCAGGGCCCCATCCAACACAAACACTTCCAGAGATGGAGCATCCACAACTTCTCTGGACAGCCTGCTCCAGTGCCTCACCACCCTCTGAGTGAAGAATTTCCTCCTAACATGTCTTTACATTCTCAAGCTTTTCCAGTTCCCCCCGGTTATCATCACTTCCTCCTGTTGTGTCAATTGCACCTCTCAGTTTGGTGCCATTGCAATTACTGGACCCCTCCCTTGAGAGACAAAATGAATGTGAAGAATGTCTGCAGGATTATAAAGATGTTTGAGATTTAATTTTCCATGAAAAGGAAGTTCATAGTGACCAAACATGGTATTCAGTCCAGTGCTCCAGACATGGATTATTGGACCTTTCATATACCACCAAGGATCAATACCTGGAAAACTTTATGCTTTTTATGGTTTTAGATTTGTAATGTGAAAAACATGCTGTAGGGTCTAGGATAGCTCACACTTTTAATCAGTTAGTCAAAAGGTCTTGCAGTTTTCTTCTTCATTTAGTGGAGAACAAACATTATGAATACACAGAATTCAAGGTGATAAAAAAATGCTAAAGTAACATAGAAAACTAAAAACAATAGAAAAATTACCAAACATAAAACGTTTCGATAATGAGTTGTGCCAAGCTCCATGTCAGACAGAACTGTGTCTATGGCTACATTAGTCTGAGTTGTATCACGAGAGTGGTACAGGATGAGAGAGGATTCGTGGAAGGGCGGGATACAGCTCTTCCCACAGCTCAGTGCTCACATCCTTGTTGCTCATACTGCCCGTGTTTCATGCTCAGAGTACAAAGAGCCTGGGCTCCCATCTGGGCTGTGAAAGCTATCAGAGCTTCCTCCTCCCCAGTGTTTATTTTCTTCTGTCATGGTATATTCCCTGGTATACAATACCTTGGGCTGACCTGGCAGTGAGAGATGGTGCCTTGCATTGGGTGGGTCAATAAAAACAAGTTTGACAAAGAAAGCACGGAGCACTCTCAGTATGCACAAAGCATTGTTGGCAGTCTCAACCATGGTGGTAAAGTCAGAGAGGTGACAGATTTAGACAACAGGGCTAGGCTTTCATCAGTTAACTCTGATCAAGTGTCTGAAGGTCCCAGATAACCTCCTCGACATCCTTGACATCTGAGCAACAGAACAATACGTAAATAAAGCTTTCATCATGCAGTGAAATCAGAACAAGCAATAATTATATATTAATTACAAAAATGTAATAGTATTATATGCTAAATATGTTAGCCAGCACAACACACCAAAATATTTCCTAAAGACACCTTTGGACATAACCGAGAGCCTCTTTCTGTCTGTGTGAATATGCCCTACATTTGCACCAAGACTTCCTTGTATCGTTTTGTCAGAAAAAACAGCCTGTAGATAAAGGAGAGAAGAAGCCCTCAAGAAAAATGGCATTTGCAGTGTTGGTGCTTATTTCTAGCTAAAGAAAAATGTTTTATAGTCATATTCCCAAATATGTTTCTGACACCTCTTCAGCGAGCCTAAGCTTCATAGACAGCTCACATTGGACCCATCTGCAGCCTTCCCTGTTCCCTGGGTTCCTTGCTGCTCTTCAAGCATATCAATAACTTTTCAGTCTGTCCTGCTGCTCTCTTCCAAACCTGCTAAAAGCTCCCTTAAAATCGTTTTAAAGAGGGAATAGTAAATATCTTATGAAATCCAAAATCATAGCAACAGCCAAGGAGGGGACAACATCTAATTGTTTTTGTTTGCAGCATATCTGACCCTCAGAGATTTTCAGTCAAGCAAGAAAGTTCAAAACTGGTTTCAGAGCGAGTGAGATAGTAATGGCAAGAGCACAAGCTTCCTTAAAAGAAAACAGACAATCCTTGCCCTTTGAAATGCCTGTCCAAAACACACCTATACCAACAACACTGTTCCAAGTTCCAAGCCTTCAATTTATTTAAACTTGAATTTAGAATTATTTGTAGCTCTGCAAGGTCATCCATTGATATCTGATGCTCTTCACAACAGCCAAACTAGCAGCAATCTTTGGGTGATAGTTGAAGTGCAGGGAATGATACTATAAAAGTGGCATTATTTTTGGATCCCATTCTCAATTGTTTTGTTGTGAAACCTGAGGTTTGTGTTCTAGGCTTAAACTTAGTTTATTTCACACAGAATAAATACAGAAGACAGTATCTTCATAAGGAACCTTAATTCATTTCTAAATCATTTAGCTAAGGCTGAAGATGACAAATATAGGAACAGGCACAGGAAAGGCAGCTTTCATCAGCTAACACATACAATACCCTGTGTATTGCACATGACTGCATACAGTCACACAGAATCACTGAATGGGAATGGCATATGACTGGTACTAATACTTGTGGACTGCTAGAGGAACTTCTTTTGTTGAGTAATAAAATTCTTTTTCACCGCAGTGAAGAAAAAAATATGCAGCCAATCAGCTGTGCCACCACACATAAAGGAAGGTGGTGAAAGGTTGAAGTTTATTATATGTGGAGTACCTTTGGGGTATACAATTTGTCCCCCTGGTTCATTTTGACAGCATTCTCAGAATAGAATTCCAGAGTTTATTTTATATGCTATACATCTTTACTCCTCTCAGATCACGTACTCTGAAAGTTCTCCCTCTTATCGGGTAGAAGATATTTGTCTTACCCCAGCCCTTTGGCCTAACGAAGACCCTTTTCTTTCCAGTAGGAAGCTTAAGAACTGAATTCATATGAGGAATTCCAAGAACATCTCTCAAAAAGATGAAACCCACTCAGGACACATTATAGGAAATAATTCATCATTCCACCTCTTGTATACAATCAATAACACTAAAAGACTGTCTTGTCATCTTATCAGGCTACATAGGTTTTAGCAGTTCCTTTATTAAGCCTGGAAAAGAAAGCAAGGAGAGGGGGATTCTTTGAACATCCAAACACAGTGTCACACTGAGTGTGATCCTGACACTGCCCAGGGAACCTGCTATCCTTTGTTTACAGATGGATCTGTGATAACCCGACAGCTCAGATGGAAGGTCACTCCAGAGGACAAGCAGGGAGTTCTTTTCCATCATCCCTGAATCCTGGAAATGGTGGGGTTGACCACCCTGGGTATCCAGGCTCTCTGTTAAATTCTACTTTTCCTGCTGACAGAAGTATGCGGAATGTGATCAGGAGATATTTGGGCAATTTGTCTTCTCTTACAAGTAGGAGGGAGAGGGAAGGGTGGACAAACCCCTACGAGCTATCTGGAGGGAATTTTATTTTGATAGAGAAAATAATACAGCCATGAAATTTTACAGCTTTTTGACTGCTGAGATAGCAATTGTGCAAGGCTGTTTTGGATATCCATGTGCATCCATGCTAGCAGGTGTACACAAACATTAACACCACATGTGATACCAGAACTGCACTAGAGGCAATAAATGTTATCCCACAGACTGACCTGAGGGTGTCCAGGCCAACATTTCACCCTCAGCTGCTGAATCCGTGGGTGTCACCACGAACAACAAAGGGTTTGCTCTTACCTATTCACAAAAGCACAGCTTGAGCAACAGGCTAGAAATGCACTACAGCTTCTCCAGCTGTGGTAAACCCTTACAGTCCTCCTCAGAAAGATCATCAGAGAAACATTCACTTCTGACAGACCAATAGTTCGTCTTGGTTGTCCTGATTCATTCTTCAGATGACAGTGACATAACCTGCTGTCTCAGAGAAAGGTATAAAAATTTCTTCAACGGCAACCATTGAATAAGGTTTGCCCATTGACTACAAACTTTCCTCTTTTTTCCCCAATACTTAAAATAGGATTTTAGTTTCTTGTATAATCTTCAGGGCTTTCAACCTTGCCAGAGTCCTAGTAATCCTTAGCTATTATTGAATTTTCTGAATAATTTAACCCTTTCTTCAGCCTGGATTTAAAATATATTTGAGATCTATAAGCTGTCCAGGCTTCTAATACGTTGCATAAATGAACGATTGCCTTTCATTGTTTCTAGATTGTTGGCTAACCAAAGCTTAAAATAAAATGTAGTCAGTTTGTTTCAAGTCTCCCACTAATTAACTTTAGGTTTATTTACTCTTTGACATTTATCTGCAAATGGTTTCTATGATTGTTTGTGGCACACATCTAAAGCATATAATCTATGATTACTTTGCCTTGTCCAACTACGAACAAACTGCCACTTGACGTAATTTTTTCAAGTCACCATGGGTTTAAGAGTGAGATTTTTTTTCTTTATCGCATTTAGTCTGTCCTAGAGGCAATTTTTCCTTCAAGGTGATTCTTTCTTTCTTTCTGTACCCAGAAAAGTAACTGATAAAAGAATTAATTTAGCAAGGGAAAGAATTACACCTCGAAAATTAGTGTGGATAATAAAAGCCACAATTTAATGCATTAGGACAAGTTTGTTAACAGCAGCACACAGGTTTCATTACTGACATGCTACTGTCAATACCTTTATGCACGTCCTAGTTCACAGAGAAATGTTGATGCAAAACAAGTGTCTTACTCAAGTTGTAGATAAACCCCAGTTTGGGATACTATCAAGTCTTTGTGAGAAGGAGAGAATTCAGCTAAGTGCTGTGTATTTTTTTGGTTACAATCACATAGTTAATTTTGTGTTTGACATAAGGAAATAGTGACAGATTCATTGATTATTTCATGTTCAGATGATTTTAAATTAAAGAAAGAACAATATACCTCAAACTTTCCTCCTCAAGCAAATTAGAAACAAGAATCAAGAAATAAGATTTACTTTATTATATTTAGTGCTAAGGGATTTATTTTTACAGAAAAGTTTCAAGTTTATTTTCAGCAAGCATACAAGTTTAGAGATTATATTAATATCTTTGATTAAAAAAAAGGAAAATCTGAGTTGCAGGTGGGGAACTGGGCACTCCACCTCCGTAGTGGTCTGTTACTCTTTTATTTCAGATAACTTTTCCTGTGTTCAAATATAGAAACATCTATTGGCAGATCCAGTATGAATGACCAAATACATACAATGAGGATAAAATCACTTGAAAGCAATACACCTTGATAGCCACGTCCTTGGCAAACACTCTACTTGGCACTGTGCAAGAGCCTGTGCTTATTTGGTTGCTACATGAGTGATTTACTTGCCATGCTTTCATTTTATGCAACTTGCTGTAGTTATGCAAAAAAATATTTATCATTATAGGATAATTTAAGAGAAAAAAATTGTAAAAGCTACATTACTGTGTATTAATCATACATGACATGAAACTGAAAATTTATCTGTGCTTATTCTAATTAAAACTTTAGAAATATTATTTGAAACATTAAAAATAAAGAGAAGTTTTTCAGGAAGTGTGAGATTGATTTTGCTTAATTTTTGGCATGTAAAGTAAAATACAGATTATTGAAATGTATTCTGCACATGGATTAGAGAGAAAGTGACCTGCAAAGGGCACTTTAGGCCTTGTCTTTTAGACAGCTGTCTTGGCATAGAGTGAAATTTCCACAGGAGGTATCTGTCTTTCTCCACTGAAAACTTCCAAATGACCTCTTAAACCCAATGTCTATCTATTAGATGGCAAAGATAAATGAGATGAACATTTCTGCCAGTCTCTAAACCAGAGCATGGTGGTCTCCAGCAAGCTCAAGGACAGCACAGCTGTGCACCTTTCCCCAGAGTTTCCAACTCAGACAGATGATGCTCAGCTACACATCCCACGGAGAGACACCAAAGAGGTTACAGTGAACAAGGTCTTGGAAGCTCACATCTTTATTCTAAGATATTCACTCTAAAGGTGATGTAGGGGGGGGGAAATAACATTTTATGTCTCAGATGCTTGTTTATATAGTTTACTTACTGCCTACATTTCTCATTATTTTATCATCTCTGTGTGTTAGGGCATAGTAGGTTTTACTATAAACTTCATAATGAACAAAAATAACTCAATGAGCATAACTCTAGGACACAAATGTAGGGTCAAAATACCCAGGGAGTAGACAGTTGTTAAGAGGATGGCTTGTTGTCCTGGTCAATGCCACTGCACTGACTTTCACTTCTGCAGCCTATCTGGAGCTCTTCCATCGAGTCACCCTCTGTCAGAGCCATGTGAAGCGCCTCTGGTGATGATCAAGGCTTCTGTATAAAACAGTGGTAAATGTACCTTAGCCATCATTTTAGTAATTTCCCATTCAACTCCAGTAACCACTGTTTACCTACCAAGATGTATTTGGCACAGACAGCACTCTGAGAGGTGATTTACTCAAACTCTTGCTGTTCACCCATCATTATCTCTGTATCTCCATAACATTTGAATTGGTTGTAAAATAATTTTAATCTAGTGGACCTAATCCTGAATCTAATGCTAAAGTATCCTGACTAAGCTTAATCCATTTCTCTCCAAAGGTTCTTCAAAACTATAACTTGAGAGATTGATTTGAGTAGCATTTCCCCATGCATGAAGAAGGTTCATTAAATTCAGCATAAAAACCAGAGCAGGCAGCTAGAATGCAGTGCCAGATGTAAAGAAGATAACTGAGTATAGCACATACAGACATTTTTTCTGATTATTGCTTGCGAATGTCTGGCGAACATTTAATGCCTTAAGTTTCTAATTACTACTACCGTTGTAAGAAAGTATTTATTGCAAGTAATGTTGGGAACCTACAGAAAGCTTTCCATGCACTGGATTTGATAGTGTTTCCTCTGATAAAATGTCATAAGTTTAACCCGTTTTTCTTCTATTTAATCACTTTCAGAGGCTCATTAGACCAAAAGGAAATAAGCTTTAAAACTCAAACCACATGCCACATATAAAGAACAAAACAACAAGAAATGTTACAGACTGTGTCGTTAGTTTGAACATTGTATGCTATCTCAGTAATAAAAGAGTTAAAAAGGTGTTAGAAATACCCTTTTCAAATGGGAAAATGCATATGATTTCAAGGCTTTGGTTCCTATTAACCCACACATAATGGGAGTTTTCAAGGACACTGCACAAGTGAATTCTTGCTTTACAAGGACTTCCACTTCACTAATAATGAGTTTCTGTTACTTGTGATCTTTTGAAATTAATATAAATCCTACAGTGACTTTCCACGGTAAACAAAATCATGTATCATTCATTCTACGTAGGTAAATAGATGGGTGGACAGGCATAAAATTGATTTAGAAAGTTTAGAGAGCTGATTAAGTCTTAGATTATGGGGACATGCATGACCCACCAATACGATGCATGAAAAAACTTTCTTCTTACAGAAATATACAGAAAACTCATAGAACACTACATCTTAAACCATATACCCCGGCAAAAATGTACAAAATTCAGAGGAACATTGAAATAAGTGCCCAGATTTGAGGCATGTCTAAGCCATTCAATTTTTGAGATGTCTCCACTGCCTTGCAGTTCCTTTAATGCATTTCTCCTTAGTTGTATTTTATTTTTTGCATCTCTTTTTTATGGAACTGTAATGAGCAACCATAAGGCATCTTGAGGCTACTCAATTACTAGAAACAATCCTGAATGCTTACCTAACTGCCAGAGAGCTGATATCAGGGAGGGTGTATTTGAGCACCGCCAGATGCAGATCCATGTTTTATTTCCTTACATACTGAGAAGAAAACACAACAGCACTGGAATGGTCCATTTCCAAGTATTTTCCTGATCTTCAGTATTCTGCTCTCCTTACCCCACTTTTTCCACTCTCACATTGAGATTAACCATCCTCTCAAATTTCATATTCACTTAATTTCTGGAGGAAGTGGAATTTTCTTTTAGATCTTCATTAACTGTTAGGCAAGGTCCCTTTGAATGTGCCTAACTTGTTAGTTAAAGCTATTTCTCGTCCATAAAAAGATCTGGCAAATGAGAGCCCAAGTGATGTCAAATATCAATGACACATTAATTCTTCTAATTTTTTTTTTTTAGGCACTATGATGTGTTAGTATTTTGATATAAATTACTAATTAAAAAGATTAGCTCTAGATGAGTTCATGCTTAGGCCAGGGGTGAGGAAGGATCACACTGCATTTTGGTATATTGATTTTTACTATCAAAACCTAGATTACTGCACTTCCTAAATCATTTTAAGTGTAACAAAAATAAAATTGTTAATTTATTAGGTCTGAGCAGTTTGGAAAAAAATCAGATGTCTGATAGTTGTTGCAATTATGAAAAGAAGTTAAAGCTATGTGTCAAACATTTCTTTGCTTTTCAGGTATAAGAAGTAAAATAGTCCCCAGCAGATCCTCAGCCACTACTCCCCACACCTTGGAAAGAGTTAATACTCTTTTCCTAGTGTCTCTCAACCAGCTTTCCTAATCACCTACTGACACACTCTGACTTTGCACCTTTTTCTGCATTGACTTCTTTTGCTTTTATCTGTCAGACTCAACTCTATTCTAAACAGTTTCTTCTTGCAGAGCTTGTTCACCCAAAGTGTGTTCACTGGATCGTGACTGATGTCTGCATTTTAGGGTTAAGATGTTTCATAAGACACCTTCTGCAAAAGCCTTTAGCTGATTTAAGAAGGAAAAACTGATCTGGTTTTGTAACACTTTCCTTGTTGGGCAACCTTCTGAACTCTGAACATTTGATAGTTAAAGGAACAGAAAAAAGGCTTTACGAAAAATAGTTTTTAAAAAAAGGAATATTACATATAGGCAAATAGAACAATGCCAGTCACAGATTCACTATGTGTTTGGTGTTCGTTAACTAGAAAAAATTATAATCTCTACACCCATTTGTGTGTTTATGTATGTGACTACACATGCAAAGGAGGCAAGTATTAACTTTTTTCCAACAGGTGCTCATAGGGCCACTTTCAGCTGGCAATTTCAACACTGTGGCATTTAGCAGCATGATTTGACCCGTGAGAAGAATGCTCAGAGTATTTCTTAACAATGGCTTTGCTCTAAAAGAACTTTAGCTAAAAAAGATATATGCACTCAGCTACTGTCCTAGTGTGCTCTACTGAAAATATTTCTTCTTTGGTAAAGCTTCGAAACAGGATTTAACAAGGTGAGAGAGGAAGCAGGATACACCACTTCTTGTTCTCCATGGCAGCCATCATTTCATGTAAAAGGCAAAATGTCAATAGAAACTTGTTACTACGCCACATTGCAGAGGAGATCTAAGAGGTTTAGTGCCCCAGAATGTTTGGTATTCCTTTTAAGCCTGCAACTCAACAACAAAAAAAAAAGTTCTAAATCCCTCATGTTTATTTGAATAGATGTTGGCAGGATAATTAAATGCTCCCTTCAAACATCCTGGTGGAAATATTAAACAGTAATTACCTTACTCAAGTCGTTCCTTTTGTGAGAAGGGGAGCCACCTGACTGCCAGCTTTCGTTTGCCCTGACACAGATGCAAAGGCTCTGATGCCTTTCTGAGCAGTTCACACACTTTCTTCCCATGAGAAAGTAAGCATTGATTGAAACGCGGCATTTTCTCCCAACTTACACACACAACTGCAGCTTGTTTCAGAAAGATGTCAACTAATTTGAGCAACCTCTCCAAAGGACTCTCCAAACAGAAATGTCTTTCATAAATTTCCGGGTCAGCAGCCCTTGGTAACCCAGGATGACTATTCCAGTCCTGGAGGCACTGAAATAGTTCCATATAAATAGAAACAGCTTCTGTATCACATTGTTGCCTGAAGCACAGCATTCAACACCTCCTTGCACATTAAAATATCTCTCCATGACATAGCTTTACACAAAAGAGTGTCTTTGACCATATGGTCTCTCTTTGATCTGTTGATTTTCTTTACTCTGATCCTGTCATTTACTGAAACATTTATGTCTTCTGGTCTGAAGCTTTAAATGGTCAGCACGAATAATGCATGCAGGAGCCTTCTCCTCTTCTACTCTATTTGAATGTCAGCAGATGTTGAAGTACCCTAGTGCTTCATGAAGTATTTCTATTGTGTGGGACTATTTGTAAAAGAAAACCAGCACCAAGCTCTGTAGGACAACCACCTATTTTCTCTTCCTTTCCTCTTTCCTTTCCCTCTTTTACCATGATAACAAATATTTACTGAATCTCCTTCTTTAATAATACTTTCCCTTAAGTATTCTAGGTTTATTGCAATGTTTTTGGAGGTCAGCATAATTGCTTTCAGTGACTTCTATGGATGTCTGATATACTGTATGTGTTATTTGCTGATCCTAAGTTATTTAACATCTATACATGGCTGTGGTAGTTAAAATGGAAAGGCAGACAAGATGGATGGGAGAGAGGTTTTGTATTTTCAGATTAAGATAACTGTGTTTAATCAGCCCAACATTTCTGTCCTCTCTAGTCTCCTCTCCTTTTCCTTTAGATCTAACTCACTAGACAGAGGACGACCCAACTGAAATTGAAGGCAGTTTTGCCATTCTCCTCAATACTAAATCTGATGTTCATTCATCATCTGCACGTAAGGATTGTAAACAGCTTATAAACCAATATGTAAATTTCTCATGAAAAATGTTATTAATATGCTTTAGTTTCCTGGGTATATTGGTGTTTAAGAGCTCCTATCCAAAGCCTGCATTTATTAATAATAAAGTAAGTCAGGTAGGCTGCTCAAACCAGACTGTGTGAGTGCAATCTGGAATAGAACCTTCCAAATGAAATTGTCTTTTTGCGACGTACTTCCAGCATAGTTTTTGAAAAACAGGATTTTCTAAAGCACCTAAGAGAAACAAGTGGATCATTTGTTCATTTCTTAAATTTGCATTTGGAAAATTGTTTTCTTTTAGAGGAAAGCAGTGATAATTATTTCTTTTTTGTATATAACCAAACAGAATCCTTGTTCTGAACATTGATAACAAAGGACAACAAAGCCAAAATCACTCAAACTGTGCCTTACTCAAGTAGCTAAAGGGTATTTCTAAGTTTTCTGCAGCAACAAAATTCATGTGGTCAAATACAGAGCACCGTTGTTGGTTTCGTATCATGATCATCACATTGACATACAAACTTACACTGCCATGCTGAACTTGTGGACAAGCTCTTTGGAGCTTTTAAAAAAACAGTAATTTTCTCCTTCATCACACTAAATACTCAGAAAACTTAGCAAGAAGAGTTTAGGCTGAAGTTGTAGGCCTTTTAGTTGTGCCCAGCTGTTTGGATCCTGACTATATTTTGGTTTTATAATTTTGATCTGGAATGCTGTGAACTGAATAGTCTTTATCATATGAGATCAACCAGTTAGCTGAAGGACTTATCAAAATCAAAGAGATATTCCATTCCCCTTATTTGTGTAATCTTCTCACTGCCCTGAAAAGATTCTCCAAGAGAGTGTGCACATGTGAATGATTCTAAAGTGGATTATTTCCCATAGACAACTTGCAATGAAATTGTGCTTGAAGAAATTAAACAGTGGTTATTTTCAGAAGCAAAGAAAAAATCCCAAACCTTTGACATTTCAAAGAATAATCTTTTTGTTTAATTTGTATGTCAGACCTATGAAAGAGGAATTGGGAGGATTTGGTCAAGTGTTTAAGCAGCGTATTTTAAGGTGAACCCATCTGTAAATAAACCACTTCAACTTTTATGTTTTTAATTATTCTGAACAAAAATGAAACAATTCAGATTAAACCAAAGAGATTTTGAAATTTCTTTTTACAAAAAAGAAATACTAAACACACACTCTTTCAAGTCATATAGAGTGCTTCGTTCACATCCAGTGAAATATTTGTGGGAAAAAAAATTAAGGAAAGGGGATGGACTTCTGAGAGAGCCTGCTTATCCCCCTTAGCTCATGGATGAGCAGTTAGAGCACTTGCTGGGTGTGTGACATTCTTCCACCCTGCAAACTACAAGTCTTACAGCTTCAATTCCTTTGGTTGGACATGCTACTTTTTGCACGGAAACATTATTGTGCCAGGCATCAAAGAGATAATAACTCCATAGCCTGACTGGCTTCCTACAAAACAGGTCGGTGCTTGTTCAAATTCCTGTCAAGGGTGAAAGCTGGTCTTGTCCAAAAAATCTTCAGCTATATGAACAAGAATTCTAACCAAGAAGGAATGAGAGCTCACCTGAGAGACTCCCAACCAGTGTGGCTGAATCAGCCTTCAGCAGGACAGAAGATAAGGGGTCAAATCCTTTCCAAAAAAGACACAGCTGTACATACTTCTCCTGTTTCTTAGGAAAACGCTCTTTCTCTAGCTGTTTTCCCAGAAGGGAATTATCAATAAAAACAAAAATATTGGTTTAATTTAGACAAATTTTGGAAATAGTTCCAGGTACATAACATTAATATTCCAGGTTAATTTAAAGTTGGCAAAAACTAGCTTTTCCAATGTGAGAGATTTCTGTTGTTCAAGAAACTAAGATTTAGTAATTTATCAATATATAATATTTAAACAAATATAATACCTTAGAGTATAACTTACAGAAACAAGTCATGTAACAACCAAGAAATAATTAGGAAGCTGTTGCTCATGATTTATCTGTTGCAGTCTGAAGTAGCTATTACAACTAAAACAACAAGATTTTCTCTGTTCTGGCAAGTATTTAAAAGCCTCCTGGCTTTTGAGATAGAATGCAAGTTCATAAGTATGTGGCTAACATCACAAAAATATCTGTTTCAAAATATAGAAATACACAAGAAAGTATTAGCATGACTTCTGAAATGGCTTCACACACTTTTGCAAACTCAAATTACATTTTGTTAGAAAAGAAAACAATCATATACTATAAAAAGTAATAGAAGAGCAAGAAGGAAATGGAAATGTGATGGTATTCAATAAAGAGATGACAATGACTAGGATTATATTACTGGGAATATGTAAAAGGATTTTACTTTATGTCAAACGTTCTCATAGCAGATATATTTTCTAATGTGTAAAACTTGAAAATATAACATGAGCAATGAAATTTGAAAAAATGCAAACAACATCAAAAATAATTTCAACTTTTTACTTTTTAAAATGAAACATTTAGGAAAGTATTTTATTATTTGCCCTGGGAATCAAAACAAATACTACTTCTGAAATATCTATATTTTTAAGAAATATCTCAGTAATTTATTTATCCATTGTATTATTTGTATTTTCATATACACTACAAGATAATAATGAAGATAAAGCAATATTGTTCTTGTGGCTTAAACTGATTGTTAATAGACTCAAGAAGGAATATTTTGCTTGTGGTAGTATATAATATAATTATATTTCTTTTATTCCTCTGAGACACTTGGGGTGGGATACTACTAGTTTAAGGAAAAAAATGTGGCTTCCTTCCTCACACATATAGTTATCTTTACTTCAGTGAGAGTATTTATACTATTTGTTTAAATACGGGCTTAGATCCCAAACTATTTCCTAAGGATTTCCTTTGCTCTTATCGTGACTTTGGAGGCACTGCCAGCATTTGGCAGAATCAGCTGCGTGCACTTAGAGAAATTATTCCCACAGAAAGATATGTCTCACTTGACATTAGAAATTTAAAATTTGAAACTTAGGCAGCGATTCAAAGCTGGTTGTTTAAGCTTCTCCTACAATCAGTGGTGAAGAGCAGCCACTTTTAGAGAATGATGCTGCCGATCGTGAGATAGGTATGTAAGATATACGGGACACGCTGCCCTCCGGGCAAGGCTCCCTGTTCTCCGGATGCCTCACTTGCCAGCGCATAGAAACGGCCTCATGGCTCAACACCAGCAAATCCCCTTGGCTGCCAGCTGCGCCTGCAGCTGGGGGCCAGCAAAGACAATGCCTGCCCTGCGCTCGGTGGTGTGACACACGCATAAACACCTGGTTAAAAAGAGCGTTATTCAAGTGTTACTGCAGTAATTAATACAGATGGTCCTTATCTCCACTTTGCTGAATCGTAAGCATGAATTTCAAAAGGAACCTTTATCTCTCCTGATTTTATCTGCTGCATAAAACAGAGACTAGAACTGAGGAGCAGAAGGCAGGAATGGACTCTTTCCTTCTTTCCACAGACAGGAACAACTTGTCTGAACCAGAGGAGTCAACATACCTTCTATTTCATCTTCCTTCTAAAACCACAACATATCTCAGCATTATGTAATACGTTTAAGACGACTTAAATCACCAATTTGGTCACCAGTTATCTATCTTGGCTAAATCGCAGCATTGAGAAGTCTATCCAAATTCAGGCAAAAAACTTCAAAAGTTACAGAATGTAATTCTTCCTCTGGAAGTGTGTCCTGGCTTCTAACTGTTCTCACTGCTAGGAAAATGGTCTTCATTTGAATTTAACAACATTCAACTTCCAGCTGTTAACTTCCAGAAAGGCCATTGTGGTTTCTCCCCTAGGGACAAACAGCCTTTCAAGCTTAGTTTTTTTGGCTTTCCATTGTGATCAAACCACCACTTAGTCTTCTTTTTAATAATGGGTGTGTCAATACTGACTTTAATGGAAACAGGATTGACTTCGTAATTTCAAACTAGACACTGAAAATATTTTTCTTATCAGCAGTTTTGCTCCATCACATGCACATTTTACGTTATTATTGTTGGGCTGCTCACATGCTGGGCTGTGGGTTGACACTGTCTGTTTTTGTTTTGTAGAAGAAGGAAGCTCTGAATCATTTCTTTTTGGGAAAAACATGCAAAGAATAACACAAATTTCTTAAGCAGAGAGGAAGAAAAAGTCAACAGAAATTAAATCTTGATACTGTGTACAGCACAAGCTTCTTTTTAATGTCTACATCTGCCTTCATCTGAGCCAAACCTTTTAGAATGGTGGAGCAGTATTTATCTTTGGGAATCTCTAATGAAGTAATGTATTTAAAAATAAGCCTGTTTTGCTATTTCTAAGCTTGTAACACTGACTCAGATCGTGCCTGTGTTGCACATTAGGGATAACCAGAATGAAAGCTTATCATATACCAAAAATAGCTGAGACCCGAAAAGAGTATTTTTGAATGCCTTTTGCTGCAATAGTGATGGATTCCTCTTAGCAGAAAGGAGACTGCAGTGACCCAAGGAGATACAGGCTGGCACATATATATGGTAGAAATACAAGTCACAAAAGCAGGGTGGAAAGCTGAGTTACTCTCTGTTTTAAAACAGAACAAGAGAACTGAGGATGAGAGAAAATTATTCCAAGAGCAAACTCTGCAGAGCTGACCATGGAAAAAGATGCTTGAAGACAATTTTTATCTTGACACCTCGCTTTCTTCCTGAAGGGTGGAAGATCTATATAGCAGGAAAAGAGGTCCCAGAACATCTCTGAGTCTCTAGACAGCCAAGAGGAAGACTTGTGCACGACCACCACTACCTCTGACTCCAGTTACCAGATAAATGGCAAAATTGAAAATATGTTCATCCTAAAAAGGAGTTAATGCCTCCCAGGAAAGGAACTAGACACACACGTAGAGCTCAGGAGTTCCATTCTTTTCTGCTTGCCACTGAGTTGGCAATTAATAAAATGTTATCTTTGCACACATTATAACAAATCACTTTCTTCCAAGCTAAATTAAAGGTAATGTTTCTGCTAATGAAACTTTACAGGTGCCTAATTTAACCAGTGTGAGAATAATGACCTGAAAGCACTAGTGCAGAGATTTAAACAGGAGAAAATGAGACTGTTGTAATACTTAATTTCATTCCAGTCTTTTATGCTGCTACACATGGCCCAAATACACTCAAATACTTTCTAAACAGTACGAGTGCTACAGTTTTGGTTTGGGTTTTTGCTTTTATTGTTTTGGCTTGGTTTGGTTTGGTATTTTTCCAGGGAGAGGAAATATCTCTTTTCTTTCCTTTATCTGCATTTCCTATGGAACTTAGTCCATATTTATTTCCCTAGGGTAGAGTGAGCACCTATTCCTACAGAACAAGAGGAGAAGGTGAGGGAGCTGGACATCCTGTTGATTCAGCTCTAAGCTCACAAACTGCAATCTACAGAGACCATCTGGATAAGTTTGCAAAACAAAGTGTTACCTTACAAAACATACATTCCCTGCAATTCTACCATCTGACTCCTTTAAAATGAATCACACTGAAGAGGCTCACCAGTAGTGCTAGTGGTAGCTGTGCTGACAGCACTGTGTGAGACAGCTGTCCATCAGGGTTTGGACAGAATACGTACAGGGGAACAAAAGCAGGTGACATTTTGTCAACTCTATGAAACATGGAATGTCATGGCGTGCTCAAGACCATGCATAGAAGTGCAGCACGACCTCAGTGCATTTATCAGTGTGATTAAAGAGTTACCTTCCAAAGCAATTCAATGACAATTAATTTGATGGGATAGAGCACCAGATTTGATTTGATTTTTCTGTTTTATATTTTAAATTACTATCTCATTGCAAAGTACTTTTATTTACTTACAATACCATTGTAATAAATCCAGGCAGGACTGTAAATTCTAAAGAAGCACAAACATTTCCCTTCATTTAACTTAATTGGGACATGATCAGGTGAGAAAAGATAAACAAAGGGAATGTGGGTCCACATAGGAGAAATGACACATTTACACAAAAGATTCTCTTGGCCAGCTGAAAGGAAAGGGAAGTAGTTTATTCTGTTCCTTTTATATCCTCAGTGGACATAAACTTTTATCCAAATATTTGTTATGCTTTTTCCTCTCCAAGAATACTTGTTCAGTGTTCCATTATTTCGTTTGCACTAGAGTAACTGGGATTTCAGGATTCTATGGCTCTAATTGACATTAACATTGCATGTCCATAAGTAAATGTGGGCAAAAAAAAATGCTTGGCTCTAACTGTGCAAGATAATATTTAGTGAATATGTATATGTATCACTTCTGCATTTATCCTTCTATGGATTGTTTTGAAAATACGCAAAGAATGTTTCTCTTTAATCTTCCTTTCAGTGATAAGGGCTACGGTCTAGCAAACTGGTGCAGGATTCTAGAGTGTGACATAAAGGAAAATTAAAGGGAAAGTCCTTGATTTAATCAAGGATTCAAAATTTCACTGGGCCCATGTTTCTAGAAGAAACCAATATTCATCACAGTTTTGAGATTTTGCTTGACTTCCCTTCCATATTTTTTCTAGGGGGAAGTAGAAAGTCAGAAAAAGAAGGGCAAAGGGAGAACATGTTCTAGAATAGACTGCAGTGGCTCAGGTTTGTTCAATCCCTAAACAGCAAAGGCCTTCTGTGCAATGGACCCCACACATGGGACAAAGCGAGCAGTCTGTTTTTGATGTAATCTTGAAAGATGTTCCATAGCTGTAACATATTGCTAGGGGAATAGCAGCTGACAGAAACTTTTCGTAAGATCTTGAATATTTGCATCCTGGATTTTGGATTGATCTGTCCCATTGGGAATCAATGTCAAAGTCCAGACCATGGAGATGCTCTTGTAGAAAACTCATGGATTTATATAGCATTTCATCTACAATGTTAAAAACACACCCCTGTATAGACTCTATTTTGCTTTGGATTTCCAGGACATGTAAAATAGATATTTTTATTATATTTCTTAGATATTAGTCAATTCTATATATTTTCCCCCTTTTTCTTTAGGAATTTGAAACTTGTTTACCTGTGGAACAAGACTTAGATAATGCCATGGGCTGTGTGTGCCTGCTTGTCTATTGTTTTCATTATCTCCCATTATTGCTCTAAGCATTTAAACCTGAAGGTGATTTCGAAGCAAACCTATCAACTAAGAAAAGATCTAAAAATTCTAAAGTTCCCATCAAAATAGTGAAAATGTGTACCTGGATAGAGATCTAACTAATTCCACCTCAAGGGAAATAAGGTGGTGGTTGGTGAAGCATTTAACTCTAAGAAAATTTCCATTTTGAGTTTGTCCCTTATCACACATCACAATTGTCATTCCTGAGCCAAGATTTCTTTCCTCAGGCACATAACAAGGTGTGAGCTCCAAGTGATGCTTTTCCTGCTGTCAGGGAAAACATTCTCTCTTCTCTTTCATCCCTCATTTCTTGACTATCCTTGAGCTAATTTCATTTCTCCAATTTCTACACAAAGGTAAGGCCACGCTAAAGTTTTGGTGCAATTCTTTCAAAATCACTTCATCATGTGACATAAAATAACTAGAACTTAAACTTCAGTATTTCCAGTATTCAGGAAACTGTTTTGTTTTGGAACTATTTATTGGAATAAATTGCATGAAAATATGGGATCAATTGCATTCTCAATATTCCAAGTTGTGTAGAAACTGCATACCAGGACTACTTCAAGAGTTCTTTGAGGGGAAAAAAAAAATGTTCTATTTATGACTCCACAACCTCTATGCAAATGGTGAGACTTCATCTCACCTCACCTATGTCCCCCTGTACAGCCATCCATATATATGTAAGATCAGCATTTTGACACTTACTAAGAAAAATAAGCATGTGGTGTGATTCATATTTCTCATTTAGAAATCAGAGATCTTTGTTAAAATGTATTATTTAATGTCTGTGTCTTACCAATGATGAAGAAGGGAGGCCAGATGATCTTCTCAGGTGTGAATGTCCTGCACCAGGCAGTTTTACATTTAAGCAAACAAGTGCCCTCTCAAGGCACTCATCTGTGTAAGTGTAGGGCTCTGCCTTAGAAACATGAAAATTAGGAGTAGCTGTTTCACAGCCTTGCTGATCCACCTCTTTTCTACCACATCTGTGGAAGTTTTCTGTGGATATAAGGATTTCTGAGTACAAAGGGAGAAATTACTCTTTAATGTTTCTTAATGTAGGGCTAGGCAGGATGTCACTGTTTCCCTCCTTTCCACAAAGATTTTGATGGAAATGTGATGTCTCCTACCTGAAAAATACGGTGTCTCCTGTGGGTATATTAAATTCCATCAGATTTGATGTGTAGTCAGGAAGGATGATCCTATATTAGTCACAGCTTTCAGAGACATAGCCTGAGCAGCTTTAAAAACCAAACTGCTGAGAATGTCAGGGTCTAAGGAGACCCTCGTAGACTTTACTAATAACAGAAAACATTTTCACTCACCTTGGAAAGGACTTGGCCCATTTTCTTAAATTCACTCCCTTTGAACAGGGAGACCTGGGATTTTGGGGTTTATGCCTACAAGATTCTCATTCACTAGATTAAACCCGCTGATCACAAAAAGCATCTGAAGAAACAACCTTTCCTTTAATATATTTACTAGACTTTATTTTTCTCCCCCAAATGTGTTAAATTGCCACCTATTCCATCTTATGAATACGTGAAGCCAAAGACCAGCTACGGAGGTTAGCTTTGGAATCTTTATTTACACAAACTAAATGGTTCACTAATTCACAGAAAAGTATTTCTGTAACTAAATATGACTGTAATAAGTCATCTGGTTCAGGTCTAGAAAGTGCATTTGGAACTGTCAGCTAACGCTACTTAAGAGCACTTGAAGGTTTAATAGATTACTCAAAAAGGCACTGAGCAGTCTTTTCTCGAAGTGTATAGCAGACACTGAAAAAATTAGAAATGTAATTTGAGAAGATTTTCCTTGAAAGGATACTCAAATGTGTACTTAGGCTGTGTCAGTGGGCCCAAAGCACAGACAGTCTCAGATGTTCAAATGCATTCCTGACATAACACTGGCAATTGAGAACATTTAGCGATTGCTCAGGAATACTCACTTGAGTAGGTCTATGAATATCAGAATCTGCTAAAACATTACAAAGGTTCAGCCTTCAAAAGGGCTGAAAGTACATCTAGGCAAGCAAATTGAGTGCCTGGTACCGTTTTCTGGTCCTGAGGCCAAATGACACAGAAGGGTCTATGACCGTAGGACTAACACCTCCTGCCCTTTTAAACACTGTTGTGAGATCTTTCATACCTACTGCAAACTTTCTTTGGGCCTGTTCTAACTCTCAGAACGTGCCTCGTCTCTCCATGAAAAACCTCTGGTTGCTCTTAGACAGGCTACAACACATTTCAGTGTCCACAAACCCACCCATAAATGTTTAACTTACTGCTAAAGACATAGTGAGAGATCCTTCTTGGGAAGAACTGGGGACAGCCTGACCTTATTTGCAAACTGCACATTCTCATATTTAAGGGAGGTTTGAAATCTTCCTTACTAGTAGGGTTAATATTTCATTTAACAAGACTATGAATACACTGAATAAATTAAGACCCAACATGTTCACAGTGTATTAGTAATGGATAACATCTTCCAGAGAAAGTGAAGGCTATGGAGATATTATAAAAGGGAGTCTTTGAGTCAGCTAAATATATGAAAAAGGTTATAAGCATTTCAGCAAAAGCTTCTAAAAGCAGTTAAATTGCCGATGACAAATGTTCTACTTCTTTCCCCTCTTTTCTTTGGAGATGAGAGATGGATCCTCAAAAAAATCTACCTATGCAAAGATAAATTAGTACCATAGTGTTTTAGAAAAAAAAAATCTCATAAGTCTCAGAAAAGTGGTTGGCTTCCATAATTTGTTATATTATTCTCATAAAAGGCAGAATTATTTCATGCTGTGACAGATGAAAGCAAAAAGTGAGGGCAAAAGGGAACCCTAGATGTACAGTATGGGAAAAGAGAGGTTGTGCTCTGTCTGCTGCCTGGGCAAACCTGCAAGGCTGCTCCTTCCAGTTCTTTTGAACTTAGAGTTCAAAATGGATGTTGAACTGTAGAATTAAAAGAAAACCTGAGACTGGAAGCTACATATTATTGTAAAAAACCTTTATAAATTCCAAAGGTTAAGTGATGCCTTGCTTGGGCACTTTAGATCATGGGAGGCACCCAGCTGATGACAAGAGCTACAAACAGAATCTAAAATCAACACAGAGGTTTGAAGCTGATGTGGGGTCCATTCAGAATAGAAATAAGATATATATTTTTTAAACAATGATGAAGCGCACTTTAATTAAATTGAATAATTCACCAATAGCAGCAATGGAGTGCCCATCACTGGAATTTCTGTGCTTAGCATTCATCTATTTTTTCTGAAGTTTCTCACAGAATCGATTTAAGAATCTCTTATACTGTTTTTTTCTGATTTCATAATTCATAACTTTACGAAGAAACATTCAACAGCCAAACAAAAACTCATTAATTTCATTTTTTCAAAGGTCTAAAAGTCCATTCAGTGATGTAATACCTGCATCCTTTGCTGAGAATGTTCTTTAAGTCTCCTTTTATTTTTGTTTTTTTCTTGACAATCTGAATACAGCAAAAACAGATGTTAAAGGGCTGGAATTTGTGTTTGATCTGAAAACAGGCCAAAAATTCTCCTAACAATGAAAATGTCATTCATTAATATTTGCCAAATTGTTGAACCACACTTGCTACTGTTTGACGCAATTTATTAATAACTGACAAGCACTCTAGCAAGGTTTTCTGGCAAGAATGAAACAAAGGAAATGAGCCAGAACAAGTGTAATCAAGAAATGTAAATAAACTTTAGGATGAAAACATGGTATGTTTGAACTTTGTATGAAATATAGAGAGTTTCCTCCAGGAACTCTGCAGGTGGAGGAAGAAACTTGGAGATCTTCTGTGGGGAAGTGGGAAAAGGAAAGACAAGTCTCCACAGGGAAACAATGGGATTGTCTCACCCACTCTATCAAGCTCAAGTCATAGCAAATGGCTCAGCACTATGTTCTGGCATTTCAGAGCTACAGATTCTCTTCTGTGCTTGCAATTAAAATGATTTCAAAGGATTTTAAACAGCACGTGTAGTTCTGCAGACACTGTTTTGCAGTTATTTCATTTAAATGTCCCTGTGATGAGACTGGGACACTGTTATTAGTGATTGCATTTTAAAGGCAAGGACTTTTCAAGAGGTCCTTAACCCAAGGCACGGGCTGTTGCTATTCACTGTGATTTGGTCTAGATTTACCAGGTGTTCCAAATGCTCTCTGACATCTTGTGGCTGCCATACTCACCCTGACCTATTGAGACTTCTGTGAGACTGTAAGTTCTGCAAGTGTAAAAACTCTGATTTTAAAAAATTTTGCCTGAATCCACAATGAGCTTTGTAGCTGGTAGCTATAGCTGGTAGTAGTAAATCTTTTGGATGTAGTAGTCTGCGACTCTCTTTACTTCGTAAGTTTTCCCTAGGACTGGATGATCTTGCTCTATCATACTCATTTGCCCGTGGCTCACATCTCCAGGTCTCTTTTATTCTTGCAGGCGTGTTTGTGACATACAACCTGGTAACAGCCAGCCCAAAATATCACCCCCATGTGGGGTTTCATGCTTGTGATGAACTTACTAACACAGGGCCTGTTGGTACACCCACAGTTCTGAGTGCTCAGGCCAGCAGCAGCCCTGGCTGCAGTGGCACTCTCTGTAGGCAACTCAACAAGGAAAAGGGTCCCAATGAGGTTTTACAGCACATGTGTCATAGGGGAGCATGTTTAAAGACAGGTTGATGGTCTTTAACCCCTTCTGTGCTCAGGTTCTTTATAGTGCCAAATAAAACGGGCAAGGTCCTGCTCTCTGTAGCCAACCGACATGGCATAACACAAATTCTTTCATCCTCTGTGCAACAAGGAGCCACTTCCAAAGTGTCTGTTGGGGCAGGCAAGCCACAAACCAAGGCACCATCTGGAGGAATCCTTGCTGATTTACTCCAAACTCTGCCAGAAGTTCTCTGCTTGGTGTGAGTGGGTCAGACACAGACAAGCTTACATCACCCTCCGCCCTGAAAGGCAGCAGACAGAGCTAATGCAGCTCTTGTGAGTGTACCAGCATTGTCCTAAGCCTGCCCTTCAGCCTGAAACCTGGGAAGGAATTCACTGGGTCTGAGGGACTGGTACGAATTAGTCTACTCTCAAGGCTGCTTTTCCTCTAGAAATGCCTCCACTGGTTTCAGTGGAGTCCCAATAAGGATGAGTTTCACCAAATAAATTCACATCCATTCACACTCTTACACAAAAATTTCCTTGCTGGTAACCCAACTCTGACTCTGGAGAATTTAAAATATACAGGACATTTATCAAGTTCACTTTGTTTGTTGGAGAGATATAGAGAGGTAGCACTGAATGTGGACACCAGTACAAAACTGTTCCAGGCAGACAGTCAGTGATACCAAGGTGATTCCTACATCATATATTTTTTTAGGTCCTCCACTATAAATATTTTGCATGATAAAATGACAACCAGTTTAAGGAAAAAAACACCCAAAACCCAAAAACAAAATGCTGAAGTCAAGACATGCAATCTACAACAGATTAATATTAAGATTAGAATTAAGAAAGTTGGAAACCATAATCATTTAATCATGACTTATAAGACTAATTTCCTGCATGTCACTCCCAGATAATAAATACTTTTCTTTAGGCTTTGAAAAGCTGTGGAAAAAAAAAAAGTTAATTTAAGGCTCATTAGTTTATTTTTAGTAGCTTAAGATCTGAGGGATTTGAAAACATTTCCCTTTTCCAATAGAACATGCCTTCCTGTATACCAAGGATATCCACTGACCTCACTCCCTCCTGGAAGGTGCCACTGATCCATGACAGAAATCCTGTGAGGGCTTTGAAAGCTAAATAGGAACCAGAAAAAAGGTATTATCATGCTTAGTTGGTTATAACATTGGAAATAAAGTTCAACTGTGAGTTTGGGGGGAGAAGGAGTAGTGCCTGAAACAAACAAGCACTTCCCGTGTTTGCCTGGAAGAAGCCAATCTTCCCTCTGCTTATATAATAAGAACATTAGTTGCTAATTTGCCAGTAGCTGAAAGGGATTTCTGTTTTTAGCTCTGGGTCTGTGGCAACTGTTTTGTTTTAAGTGAAAATTAAATGGGAACATACAGCTAAAAAACCGTTGAGCCATAATTGAAGTGCATTAATGGTAATTACATCTTTCTTTCACTCATCATTTTGACAGAGGAATCCATTACTCCTCCATCTCCATGTTTCCACAAATTATTCTTCCCTGTGGATGTGCAGTGACTGAAGGGAATCATGGCTTTATTCTATACATTTTTCTTTAGTGCAAGTCTGTTCTCCCTGAACTTCTTTCCCTGGGGATACAAATGAAAATATCAATAAAATGTATAAACAGTTTACCACTTTAATAGGGATAAGATACTTGGAGGCACCAAGTATCAAAGTGAAATTGTGAATGCTGGTTATTGGGAGGTGTAACATGCTTGATATTGCTTATAGCCATAAATTAATTGCACTGATTTATTCTAAGACGTTTATCTCACCAGTCAGAGACACTTCCCTGAGACAGTAATTTCACAAGGTAAGATTCCTTTAAGAGTTCTGTCACTTTGAGCATATTTTCATCTCTTGGCTCAGGATCTTTCCAAATGTGCTCTGGCAGTCAAGGACACTGAATTATTCCCATAGGTCCAAGGCACCATCCTTGGCTGATGAACTTTTGTGGACTAGTGCAAGGAAATATTTATAAAAGATGTAGAAAAGGTCTCTATTGCTATTCAGAAAATTATTTTACAGCTAGAAGAAATTTGTAACCACAGTATTTTTCCTTGCACTGCAGACTGAGATGAGGTGAATTTTATCCGGGCAATAACCAAAGCTTTTTCTTTGAGAGCAGTCTAGGGCACTTGAGTACTTTTCATCAAGATACTTCCACTCCTGTGGAGAGACTGAACAGGGCAGAATCCAACAGCTGTTTCTTCATTTGCATTTGAGGTTTGCAAAAAGTTTTGTATTGAAGTAGCAATAAAATATCAACTATTTCTGAAGTAATCATATAGAGAAACTGACTAACCATAAAACAAATTCTGGCTATTCATGTAATCAAAATTAAACATGCATTTAAGTGTTTTATTCACTTTATTCACTTAGTTAAAGATAGTGATGTATCTTTAAAATTAATAGGTTTTCTACAGTAATGTCACCTCACACCCCATGAGTCCATTGTTATAGGTTTTTCCAGGCCTATACTGAGGTGTTCTAGAAGGAAGTCTTTCCTTTGCCTCAGATTTTCCATTGTTTTGCAACTTCTATCAATGACAATTCTACAATGACAAATATGAAGTGTTCAGATGATATCACCACAGCTACACTTTATTTGTTTCTGTAGCTACATTTTATATTCATATAGTTCCATCATTCCTCACGTGGATATTAGCTTTAGATAAAAGATGGGAAACAGATTCATAGACAGAAAAAAAATAGAATGAAATGAGTGGGGATGAGGCTTTTGGATGCCTAATCGACTAATCTTAGTTAATTTCAGTAGGAGATAAATGTTTAAGTCTGGTACAAAATTTGTTGCTTAGTTACTAAGATACAGTATATATGCATTGCAATCAGTCTTACTTGTCTAAGAGACAAGTCCTTCACTTTCTTAGTCTCAGAACCTGAAAATTTTGCTGAATCTATTTTGTTAAGTATTTTCCTGTGAGATCCTAAGAAAATTGTCTGATGAATTATTACTGATAAAGTAATACTGGCATATTTCTTAGATGTTCTAGAATCACATAATTTTACAAGATGAAGTTACTCAGCAGATTTTTTTTTTTTTTTTAAAAAAAAGCATGTATCCATGGACACGGACCTCTACTGGTGCAAAGAAACAGGAACAGTGACCTGAGGTTTATCCTGGGTTTCAAATAATGTCGAGTAATAGAAAACATGTTGAAATACTGGATGATCAGAATCATGGAACGGCATTTGGTTGGAAGGGACCTTAAGTATCCTCCAGTTCCAACCCTCCTGCCATGGGCAGGGACACCTTCCACTAGCCCAGGTTGCCCAGAGCACCTCTCCTGTGAGGACAGGATAAGAGCTGGGGTTGTTCAGCCTGGAGAAGAAAAGGCTCCAGGCTGAACATAGCACAGCACCTGAAGGGGCTACAAGAGCATTTGGAAGACTTTTTACAATGGCAGGTAGTGACAGGACAAGAGAAAATGGCTTAAAACCAAAAGAGGGCAGGTTTAGATTAGCTATTAGGAAGAAATTCTTTAATGTGAGGGTGGTGAGGCATGGAACAGGTTGCCCAGAGAAACTGTGGATGCCCCATCCCTGGAAGCATTCAAAGAATAATTTCATAGGCTAGTGACTTAAATTCTTCGGGCTGTCTCCAATGCAATAGAAATGCTCTGATCTCAAAAAAATCTTATCATGTGGTAGTTTCTCCAGCTTTCCAATCAACTGCATCAAACTTCAAAAAACAAAAAACAAAACAAACAAAAAAAAACCAACAAAAAAAGTTTTGCAAATCAATATATAACTAAAAGAAAAGAGACACTCTTAATTTAACCTTTAATTGATTGGTCTGAATTATCCCAGCAATATAATGATATTACAATAGTATTAGAAGGAAAATTGAAAGAAAATACAGAAAAGAAAGAAATTAAGGAAATGCTACCCAGCTGAAATTTCAAGAAAAAAAAATTATAAAGCACAGGGATGGCAGAGATCTCAGGACAATGTCAACTAAAAATGTCCTAAACCTGAATAACATTACTGAGTGCAAAGAACTTGCCTGGGGAAACTGTGGGGTCCCAAGTCAGGCTGTTCCTTCAGTGTTCTGCCTACTGCAGAATAGTTTCCTAATGCCATTCTTTTGTTCCCTTGTTACAGGATTTATCACACAAGAGTTAAGTCATAGGTAGGACTTGATGATCTCAAAGGTCTTGTCCAGCTTAGTTGATTCTGTGATTGTGTGATCTATTACCTGTTTTCTGTCTCATGAGTGTAGAGAGAGATTGTTCTCTTCTTGCCTTTATGGGTATGTTCTTCTCAGTTTTGTTTTCTTTAGAATATGCAATCTCAGTGAACTTACATTTTTTTTTTTTTTAGATCTTTAAATTTTTATTTCTAGGCTTCCTGTTTTAGCACCAACAATCCAGGCAAGAAGATTCTCTCATTATGCTATGTCCTCTCTAAAGAAGAGCTTATTAAAATTCAACTCATTAGTTGCATTACGCTTGACTCAGAGAAATGATACACAATCATCTCTCCTTTCCTCTTGTCTCTTTCTCTTTTTAATATTTGGGTTCAGTCTAGTGAGATGCTCTTCCTCTTTAGATGCTTTTCTCTTTCCATAGGTAACCTACGCACCTAGTTCAGAAGCTCTGAGTTTTTCAGTTAGACCAGAAATCTACTTTTAGCTGGTTTGGTCAGAGATGGAAATGACTCTGAACCATGGAGCTGCCTGGTACATGTCTACACCACTTCACACAGGTTCATGTGCCACACCAGACTCTAGCAGTAAATACCCGCTCTCGGTGCAGGTTTGTTTGAGGGTATAAAGGTGTAACTAGATGGATGGTTTATTTGCACCTTCTCTCTAAAAGCTTGAACTCTTGTCTAGAGGAAGCTAGTTAGCCCAAGTGAGCCCTCAGAACAACATGGTTGTATTGTTTTGGGGCATTTGTGGGGTAGGTACCAGTTGCTGATTGTCTTCCAGGATGGACTGGGAAGGCACTCTTGAGCATAAGCCCAGTGCAGGTGGTACTGCAGCACTTCAGTCTTGCTGAGAATTTAGTCCCTCTAAAACTTTGAAACATGTCTTAGCAGGTTATGTGCTTAATTTTCACCTGAAGTTATTTATTTCGTAAAGTGAAAAGGTTATTTGCAAATTCTTAGCTAAATCAAGGGAAATCAGATGCCTTAAATCTGAATCTCAGGGTGGTTGCTTTTTGTAAGCCTCCAAACACCTTTTAAAATATTTTGGTATCAAAATGTTCCTGCTCTTCTCACTTCAAGCTTTTGAAGACTGTTCTCTTAGTAACAATGGCAAAACCAGTGATTTAGTACAGCTGGAGTAAATCATCGTACAATAATTACCTCATTTCCCACATGCATGTACCAGGCAACACATATTTTTTCCTGGTGACATAGGATAAAGTTAATTTTTTTCTTTAGGTTTAAGAGACACATTTTAAATATTTCTCTGTATATACATTGATATAAATAGAAAAGTGATACCATAAATTTCCTTTTTTACATAGTGCCTCCTTGCCTTACATATCTTTTTCCTCACCTACTGCAGTTCCTACAGGAAATAAATTTCCTCCCACAGTCGCCCACAGTCCTTCTGTCCCACCAAACAATACAAGCTCAATTACATCATTACATGAATTAAATAGAAAAATAAATGAATAAATATCAATTTCAATCTTTTGGGTTCAGTATATTTGGAATAGACTTCCAACACCTAGTTTAACAGCACCCATTTTCACAGGATTTCATCATTCTAAAGTCTTGATCTCTTCCTCAGCACAGATATGTCATGTGCAACCTACTGACAAGGACACTGGAAGAGAGCAAATAAGGGCTGGAGCTGAGCTACCAAATTCCAGTTATTTTTCAAATCAGCAGAGGTTTTTTTTGCTGTTAGTTCCAGTGTTTATATTGCACCTCTGTATCGAAGTCAATTGCAAATAAAGGGCCTGTTTATTTTGCGGAAGAGAGAAAGCCTAAAGATTTTCTGTGGTATCTTCTACCGATTGTGAAAGAAAAAGGAACCTTCTTGGAAGGTAAGCTGAGGCCAGGATGACTTAAAGTATTATCCAATATTTTGGATATTGGACATATTCCAATATTTGGGATCTTAGACTGGATTCACATCAACCTAGCTTCAATTGCCTAAACCCTGCATGCTTAGTCTAAGCTTGTCATCTAGGCTGTGGTCCTATCAGTAGGTCCTCTGACGGTGTGAGATGAGAGTAATCCAGCTGTCAGGAATTTCAGGAGGTTTGCAAGTGCCGTTGACTAATTATGTCTGCTAATTGCTAAGAAAGGACAGAAAAAACTCCATATTCCTTTACATCCACCAGGCCATCCCACAGATACTCTCAGGTATTTGTCTGTCTGACACAGCTTCAAAGAGTTCGTCTGTCCAAGGTAAAATTCATCTGAGAGAGGTGAACACCTGAGATCTAAAGTTGCTGTTTTGTTATTTCAGTGCTCAGTCCTGATGCAATAACCTGAGTATTTTTTTGAGCTCAGTCATGTAATGTAAATGTTGTTGCCCGTTGATTTATACCAGTGACTCTTAAATTCAAGGCCTGCTACTTGACTGCATGTCTGTATAGGTCACTGAACTGCAAAAGAGTATTACGTGGCTCCTTATCCACAGGTTCATCATCATTGGCTCTGCCATCCCCTCCACTTTTATCTACTTGTCACTGGTTTTATATGGAGACCACAAGCTATTAAAACACAGATGGTATAATCAGAGAGTACATGAAGTCCGAGGCCTTGGCCAGAGGTACTCTTGTGTATACTTTCTTATACAGGCTGGCAGAATAACTACATGAGTATTGCAGTCATAGATTTGGTAGATGGAAAGAGATGAGATCTGTTATGAAACTCCTTCTAAAGCTGCAGTGGTTAGAAATTTTGCCAGGAAACCTAAATATTTAGTGGGCTTTGCTCTACATGTAGCACCTGAAGTGTAACACAGGGAGGGTAGTTAAACCTGCAATGATACTAATGAATACTTTCATAAGTCTCGAAGATTTTAAAGTATGAAATTAAGTCCTATACAGGAGGTAAATCTATAGTACACTGTGAACATCTTAAAAGTATCTGTTTATGCAACACAAATGTCATAGTTGTGCATTTTTGACTGTTCAGATAAAAGAGAAAAAATATTCCCTTCTTCATCCTCTCTATGTCGAGTCGAAAAAAACTAAAATCCTTGTTCCACAGGAAAAATAAAATCTTGGTTTTGGCACCAAAATTGTCTTAATTATACTTTACACTTGACAACTATTTCCTTATAATCTAAACCTCTGCTCCAAATCCCATAAGCCCAAACACAAAAATGAAGCTGATTTAGTGCACCAAGTGATTTTTGCTCCCCAGCACAAGATGAATAAAATTTAGTGTTCCTGGAGGTCAAAACCCACACATTGTAGCAGACTTCTTGTAAATCTTTTAGATAAGTTTAGGATGGCTTCTGTTATTTTTGTAACCTTCCTCTGAACCATAACTTCCTCATCAGGTACTTCATATTCTACCTCAGAGACATAAAACTCCCAAAAGCAAAGTTATTTCTTTCAGCTCTTTTGCAGTACAAAGCAGCCATCCAACCATCCCTAGGGTCATGCAATATTGCTACCTTTTGCATCAGTACTTCAGAAGACAGAGCTCATCGCTTGTAATTTTTCATACTTAATTTGACAGAATCTACCTGGAGGAGCCACAGGCTGCAGCTCGTTTCAAACAAAGGCACAGGGGCACACACAGATTGTCTGCCAGCTCGGCTGTAAGCCTGGAAATAAACCCAGGCTATCATAGCACCCATTATATGGCTAATGCAGAGTTCAGGGCAGAGACCTGAGCTGTAAAATAAGTCGAGGTCTGAAGAACAGACTTAAACAAGAAGCTGAAATCAAGAAAGCCAAAAAGGGGCCTATTAAAACCTCATTGCAATTTTGTACATGTGACTAGTATTTTTATGCTCTATGCGAATGGATATGTGTTTGGGGTATTTTAAAGGCTGCATAATAACTGGGTAAACACTTTACAACTGGGAATTGTAAACCATCCATTTTCCCACTTTCTAGGAGTTTTGTGAACATAAATGTATTAAAAATCATGAAATGTTTGAATTCTGTAGTGCTGGAGGTCATGTGATTGTCTCATTATAGTTTCATATTGTGGAGAAATAATCATTGTATTATTCGATCATAAACCAGTGTTACACTCTGGACAGCTTCTGCTTTATTTCTGCATTTATTTTTTCTTTAAGGATTAGTATTTTTAGCTAGTATCAATTACCTGCCTCACAAAATCAGCTCCAGAGACATTAACCAGAGCAAGTTAAACAAATCTATTACCCTGGTCCAACAAAATGCCTCTTCCAGCCCTTCTAAACTTGAATTGTTGCTCTCTCTCTCTCCCTCTGAAACTGAACCCCAGCCTCTTGGCTTCTTGGTGTGCTTCAACAGTGTAGGAGGAGGGTGAACTCCTCTAGTCTATGCATGTCTTCTGGCCTAGCGTTTCTTCTTGAAGACTGTGAGATAGAGTTGGACCTCCCCAGGTGAGGGAGCTGGGAGGTGAGAGTTCCATTCCTGTTTCCAGATGAATAATCCAACATCAGGCTAAAAAGCAAAATATGTATTTTCTTTTCTGTCAGTGGTAATGCTCTGGGCAGAAGCGGCTGTTGTAGTCTTCTTTACTTTTTGGTGAGCCCTAGGTTTTTGGGTTTTAATAGCTGCACCTTAGCCTGGATTGCCTGGAAGACTTGGGTGTCCTTATTTGTGTACCACAAATTGCTTTAGGTAACTACAAGGTACCTAAATACTCAACAAATATTGCCATCCCTGTTGCATTTAATAAAAGGTAGCACCAGTTTTTAATGGTCTAATTAGATTTCTAAGTAAACATCTCAATGCTTATGGACCACCTAGCCTGTCAGCAGGTATGTGGGTTTGTTCCAGAGTTCAGCCTTTTTCTGGAAAAGCTGCACAGTAGAGAAGTGATTGCTATTGAGATTCACACCAGTTTTAAACAGATTTAGAAACTGTGCTGTGGTTGCTACCTGAACCCAATTCTCAGATATTCTACGAATTCTTACTCCACAAAGGGGTTTTGTTTTGTTCAAGGTATAAACTAAAATCCAGATCTTCTCCAGAGTTCCTATGAGAAACATAACGGTATTTTTGGCAGAAATAACAAATGACAGTCACCTTTTTAATTTCAAAAAACAGGAATGTGACTGTGATAATTTTAACATGCTGGGGTAGTAGACTGGAGGCAGATTTGTCAAAGCTACTTATTTTAAAGGGTGACATTTAGCATGAACAGGTTAGCAAATGGCTTGAATTTGTCTAAAAGAGAAAACCTGAACAGTGACAATAAACATCCCAGCAGAGATGAAAGGAATATTTAAAATTGGTTTCATTAAACTGCAATTATGTCTTCTACTTTTGGTTCTCAGTAGCTTCAGTGAGACCTTTGTAGTGCCTCCACTCAACACCCCACCCCCAATCGCCAAAAAAAAAGAAAAAGGTCTAGTACTTTTAACTGGTGAAAGGTAAAATCTTATCGTTATACAGCCCTGAATTTGCATCAGGTCTTATAATTTTTACTTTGTCCTAATAAATCAATCCACAACACGAATCTCAGACTGCAGGAATCTGCAGAAAAGTCATAGAAATAATCATGTTTGTGTGTACAAAAATGTTTTAAGTCACATGAGTAATCCATAGCCGTTTCCTGTGCTGCCTTGTACCCAACATGTCCCTTGGTGTAAGGGTTTCTACCTCCAGATTGCACTGCTTATCAGATGTACCCAAAGCAGCCGTGTCCTGTGTTTCACTACCACACCCACTTCCTCTCCGCCAAAGCTGGCAATGCCAGTTCCAAGTCTCACATCTATCCAGCACTGGGAAACCTCCTATGACTGGCTTCACCTCCAGTTTCCTGTACACTTTCTGTAGTGATGCTCATCCAGAGAAATCGATATACAAAGCAAGATTAACATTCAATGAGAAACATACATGCAGGGATACACAACTGAAAACAAACCATTAAATCGCCAGAAAACTATGTGTCAATGCTTAAATGTGAGACAAACTGTCCACATAGCTGTCTTCATGTCAAGCCCACTGGATCACAGGCAGCACTCAGCACCTTCGTAAACCCTCTGCACTTCAGCAAGATTTACCTCAAATGAACTCAGCTACAGTACAAAGAAAAGCTATCATAAACTCACACTGTACTGCCTGCTGAAAAATGATTCAAAGAACAGCTCAATCTGTTCTTAGCTGGAACAAATTGTTCAAAGAACCAGACTAGTTCAAAATTAAATGCACCATTAATGCGGAGTGAACAATTCCCCAATAAAGTGCTTGTTTCTGTCATTCACTGCACTGATTTTACTTGTGCATAAATGATAAACTCCATATTAGACATCTAATCACCAAATTGATGCCTCTCAAATAATAGGTTAAAGAAACATTTTCTCAGATATTTTTTTTACTGCAAGCTCATATCTGACACAGCGGTTGCATGTAAGTAAAGAAGGGGAGATGATGCAGTATTCTGCCTGTTGGATCCCCTAAATGTATGCACTTGGGTTTGAATGTGTCAGAGGGTGTTTCTCTGTGTTCCACATTATTTCAACTCCATTTGAAGTTTGCAGTTGGAGAAGAGGGAGTTTAAAATGGAAAATGATAAAAACCCAAGTCAAATAGAATTGGAAACAACTGTCCATTTATACATAAAAGTGACTCTTAAAATTGCATGAATTGAATACAAATCTAGATCAGTTTTGTTTACAAATCGTGGTGTATCATTTTAACACAGCTATGCAGCTGGATTAATAGAATTAGTGACAATTAAGATAAAATTTTAATAACTTTGTTTACCTAAGACACTGAAATATAGGCTATAGTTTATTGTGGTTTGGAATGGTGCCTTGGTGAACCTATTGATTTCTAGGTAAATTTGTCTGTTTATTTGCTTGTTTTTTCTTCTCAGTTCGAGAAAAGTAGAGAAAAGTCAACTGTACACAAGCGCCCAGCACTTGTAGAAGATCTAGAGGAAAATTAATTAATTAATTATTTAATTATGAGAAAGACATGGTCTGTGGTCTTACCTTTCTTTTAGACATATGAATTCAAGTAACTGTAAGGAACAAAATACCAAAACAGTTTCATCTCTTAATTCCAATGAAAATTGAACCAAGAATTAGATAGGTAATTGAAATTCCATCACAGATTGTCTTTTCATAGCAAACAAACAAATCCAACAAAATCACTTAGGACGGGAAGGTGCTGATTTCGCCCTATATTTTTTCACAAAAGAACTCCTCTAAAGACAATGTGTACTGATGTCAAAATATCATGTTCCCACTGTCTGAAATTAATATTTTGACTTTTCATTTAGGACAATTTTTTATTAAGAGATTTATTATATTTTACATATGATACAGAAATATTGCACATAAAGATAAAACTACACCTAAATATCCAAATGAATACGAAAATCAAAACCAAATACACAAACCAAAATATTCTGAAGCTTTTCTTTGTGTAAAATCTTGAATTTTATTTTAAGTCAGTGCAAACAAATCCCTGAATTGCCACATTTGGTATAAAAAAACCTCATCTAATCTGTTTCTGAAAGGCAGATGTCTGCTGAGATGTCTGCTGAAAGCTCAGCAGCTACTCAAGTTCCGAAAACCATGATAACAATGGTGTGCTAGTCTACAGCTGGTTTTGGCAGCAATCATCAGAGAATCAATTGAATATATTTACAGAAAGCTTCTGCTGTAATACTAAGTTTTAAATTTTAAGACAGTCAATTCTGCCTTAAAACAGAGAGAAAAACTGGGCATCACAACTGTGAAAACCAAGTCAAGGAATTCATTTTTGTCAGATTGAAGTTAAAACATACTTAAGAGATACGTGGGCAGCAACAGCCTTATGCCATTTTGTTCTGTGGCTTTGGTCAAGCCACCACTGTGGATGGAAACACTTTCTAAAAGAAAGTGTTTCCTGTTTACCTCTGACACGCGCAAACATTTGCATGCTCTGGTAATCATGTGCATAAATACATGCGTGTGTGAGCCTGTGTACTCCCTCCAAAATGTGTTCATTCTGCTATCTCTGCATCAGCTGTGGGCTGTGGTGAAACCCGTGCTGTGACATCATGACTATTCTGCCTCCACTCGAGATGTCAAATAATCATCACACTGAAGCCAAACTCAGACACTAAATGAATCCATTTCACGGGGTAATTACTGAATTAATGCTGTGGTCTTCTCAGAACAAGTAAAAGCCCATTCATAATTAAAGATGCAAGTAAACAAAACTATTTGAATATTGCTACTGCCAATAGTGTGGGAGCAATGGAGTTATTGAATGCTGGACAAAAGAATATAATGGCTCTGGGCAGGAGGAAGGCGTGTGACCTCTCTGCCTTCGCAGTGCCATGTGCTTAGGAAAACCTACGCCAAGGGCTTCTCGTGCAAACACGTGATTCTGCCCTATCTCTGTGAATGTCAATGCCATTTTGCTAACTTGGAGTGAGCATGAACTCCAGTGTGACTGTTTCTGCAATTTCAGTGGCATCTTCAATAAAGAGGACTCATTTGAGAGGGAAAAATAACAGAGGTTTTTAATAGTCTGTGCCCAAGGGTAAGGAAACAGGTCCTGATTCTGCCAGCATGACCATAAACATTCTCTCTAGCTTCAATAATAGTGGCTTTTGACCTGTCAGAATGAAAAGTTCTCATTGTAATCACACTGTAACTAATAGAAATTCATATTTCCTGCTTAGTCCTCTTCTTACATGACACTGCAGTCTCTTTTCTTTTTCAGGCTCCTTGTTGCTCAAAAATGTCAGGTTCCCAAGAAGAGCCCATGGCACTCAGTGACAGGATCACACTTACAAACCGTGTGCTGCTGCATATGCCTCCACTGAGGATGAATTCAGAAGGGATTTTACTAGTGCTTATTCCTGGAAATATCGGGCAGGATTTTATTTTCATCTTGAAAAGCAATCTTTACAAAGGGCATCAACCTCTTTGATTTAACTTCAGTATAAAATTGCAGTTTCTTCATGTGGCAAAATTAAGAATTCTTTTCCTACCAGTTATATATTTAGGGCAACATTTTCATAGCAGATCTGTGGAAATGACTCAGAGGTCAATGGGATCTATGTGCAACCAAGGATAGAATTGGTTTCCTAATGCAAGATGATAATGGGCAATTTTATTTTTCTACCTTTGACTTTGAACATTATGAAGTTAAGATGGAGATCTCCTTTACCTTGTAAGTTCTCAGGACTTGCATGGAATAATCATTCAGAAAGAAATCTTCAATTAAGTGACCTGCCTTCACATGTTTTTACACGAGCCAGTGATACATTTCTCTTCCACTGTTCACTTCAGCTGGGTGTTTGTCTAGACCTACCCAGAACACACTTGATTGTACAACACAAGTCCATTTTTTCAGTGAGGAAATGAGAGGTGGAGCATAGGAGAAACCAGACGGTAAAACTAACCATGCATGCAAGTCACTAAAAGGAGATTTCTTCATAGTAGACCAAAGTTCCCAGTTTAATTCTGCAGACATATTCCTTGCACAGGAGTCAAATTGGAAAAAAAAGGAAAAAAAGGAATGAAATGGAGCATGTTGCAAGCCCTCAATAGCTAAAGCAAATGAAAACTTACACAACATCTGCCCAGTACAGGCACATGTTCCAATACAGAAATGCTCTGCTTTAACACTTAAAGCTGCAGCTAACACTAGAAAGCAGTAAAAAATCAAGAATGATTTAGGAAAGTCAAGAAATAAAGATCTCCATGTGAAGACTGAAAAGAAAGAGAAGATTCTGTCACGGGGGGTGAACTTTCATCCTACGAGCTTTGAAAAATGAGTTCTAACCTTTAACTGGACTCAGTCCTCCAGCCTGGTTTTATTTTCAGGATTATTTTCTATTTTTATGTAACATAAAATGCATAAGAAGTACACAATACAGTACGCAGCTCTAGATTTTGCTTCTTGGATGACAGTAAGGCCATTGCAAATACTGAGACCGTTCTCTTGCTTGCACCACTTTCATTTTTGCAGAAGAGTTACCAACCTCATAAATAGAGAGGTTGATGTTCCAGCAGGACTGGGTCATAACTTCCATAACTGGAGAGCTTTTCTGTAAAGGGAAGAAGCCGACTTTGAATCCATTCAGAATGAGGAAGAAGCAGAATCTGAGTCTTCTATGCTGATGTCATTCAGTCTTTTATAACTATCAGCTTCTCCATGAGGAACAAAGTTCTATGTAGTCTGCCTATATAATTGCCCAGATGAGGTGCATAGAGACCAGTTGTTTCACCCTCCAAATCTCAGCTTGATAGGGAACAGCTCAGGGTTGCATTTACAAACCCAGGATAATGAATTAGGCAAAAATTTAAAGCATGTCAATTTGACGATTTTTCTGACTGACTGTGCTGTGTCCCATTTTTCAGGCTTTCAGCTTGCTTCCGTCAGACCTACTTAGTCCTGAATTAAACCAAGAAACTGAAAGGTAATTAATAGTACAATTTAAAGCACAGAACTGCTGAGATACAGTGCTGGTGGAGAACACAGGTCTGTCTATAACAGAAAGACATGCTGCTCCTTCAAATACTTCTAGTCCTCCTTGTTCCATAATACATTGTGTCTTAGTCCATCACTCTCAGAGATGACGCAAACTGAAATAATTTGCTGTGTTATTAAGAGCAGTACTGTTATTGGACTGCTCTTTGGTAATCCAGGGGCATGGAGCTATAGCCCAACAGTCAAGGTTAAATGATGCATTAGCTGCAAGTAGGTTTATTCAGACCCATAATAATCTGGACCTCTGTCTGTCTGCTTGAAAATTCATTGCTATAAAATAGCACACATTTATGAACATCATTGCTGGGGGCATAAATAGATTACGAGATTATTCCTCATATTCTTTAACATTTGCTCTTCAGAATTTATTAGATTAAATTATTTATATTTAGTATCCTAAGAAGCTTAAATCCATTTAGTATTTAGATTTTACTGGCTTTTAAAAAAATTTTAGTAGCATTTACGTGATGGTCTTTTTTAAAAAGAGAAAGTTGTTCATTAGCTTCATTTGATGTTGACTAACTTCATTTTCAGCTTTACAAAGCTTTTTACTGACTGAGCACATTTTGGAGAAATTCTGATGCTTTAGCCTGTTAGTTCCTTTGTGTCTACTAGACCATATAAAAGATTTGTTCACTAACTGCTCTTTAGTCCACTGGGGATTCTGCCCTGTTGTGATCCACCTCTGCCTGGAGGGTATAAAACCCATGCTTAGCTTCTGAGCTATGGTGGTATGGGTCTTGGCTTGATATTCTTTGCATTTCCAGAGATAGAATGTCTCTCCCAGCTTGCTCTCCTTGTGAGCCAGCTGGTGAAGTTGTACTCTGGTCTCCAGCAATGCCGCTTGCATGAGCCTCAGGAAGCAGATTGCTGGTGCTGATGGGTATTGCCCTGTCATCCATATCCCAGCCTGTGTCAGGCTGAGACAGGTCTGTCCAGCCTGCGGAAGGGAAGGCTCCAGGAAGATCTTAGAATAACCTTCCAGTACCTGAAAGTTGCTACAAGAGAGTTGAAGAGGGACTATTTACAAGGGGATGCAGTGATAGGACAAAGGAGAATGGCTTTAAGTTGAAGGAGGCCAGGTTTAAATCACATATTAGGAAGAAATTCTTCACTGTTAAGATGGTGAGACACTGAAAGAGGTTACCCAGAGAAATTGTTGATGCCTCCTCCCTAGAAGTGCTGAAAGCCAGTTTGGATAAGGCTTTAAGCATCCTGGTCTATTGAGAGGTGTCCCTGCCCATGGCAAGGGGATTGGAACTAGATGATCTTTAAGGTTCCTTCCAACCCAAACCATTCTGTGATTCTGTGTGTTTGATGGTGACTGGGACAGAAGGAAGGAACGATATCTTCCATCTGTGTAAGTGTGAAGTTTCTGAGTGAGATTTCTCTGTTTTCTGTTTTATGACTTATACAAATTCACTATACTTTTTGTGGCATCAATAGTATGTCATAGGAATTAAAATACTTTTCAAGAATAGTTGTTTCCCCTCCTCAATGAACACATGAGGTGGAGGGCTGAAGGGTGGCATCTCGACAGACTAAATCATTGCACAATGTGTTGAGGCATCAGATGAACCTCACTCCCTTCTACTGACCGTGAAAAAAGCCTATGGTGATCAGTCCAAACCTAGAAAAAGTACTTTTAATTATTTCAGTTAGGGCTGATGAATCTCATCCTTTTATAAAGTAAATTGAACACAGATGACTAACTACTTCACTGGGCTGAGGAGCAGCCTTGCAGCAATTCACATTGCTAGTAAAAAACTGATTATTTTCTAACTGTGAACTACCTACCTATTATGATCTAAAGGATTAGTTTTCAGGTAGAATTAGAAAGATGCTACCATGGCTATTAACTTGATACAACTCACATCTTCTCCCCTTGGCTGTCAAAGGTCTGAACTAATATGGTTTCATGGAACTAAAACAGAGACTAACTAACTCCTGGGGGTGTTAGCAGGACACGCTGCCTTGCAGCCACTCTTGGGAAAAGGCAGTGCTATCACCATTTTTGTACATGCACTAAACCGTAACGTAATCATTCTTAAAATGTGAAGGCCTTCAACAACTTGTAGATTCTGACGCAGCCATGGAAACATTAAAGCCAGGCTGCCAGCCTTCAGCACTCCAGATGTGCTAGAACAAATACACGACAACACATCAGGTAGCTCTGTGTCACAGTGCTCCTTTGTCAACTTGCATTTACTGAAGGGGCATGGACAGGCAACTCAGATATGGAAGGAAATGAATGTTTCTTCGAGCTATGGAATTATGAAAGTGTCAGAGTCATGGAAGTGGTAGACCTTTCCCTAATAGTCACACCCAAAATATTTTACCCCCCACATCTAATAAAATGCTTTCTGTTAAGTAGTAACATAGTGGTTTGAGTAAAGGAATATTAATGGGCTTGCCCATGAAATTCAGAACAGTATCAGAAGAGGACTTTAAAACGTAAAATTAAATTAACAGTATTTTCAGGACCTGGCTTTTTACTGCAAGAATTTTTAAGATTATGTTTCAGTGAGATAATAATGTGGCTTGAAAAAAAACAAGCTAGCAGCTTTGAAAGAGCTTAATCTTTACATTTCTGTTTTTCCTAGCGGGTAGGTTAGGATAGGAAAGACAGCTTCTAGTTTCACATGTTGGTTTTTAAAACTTGTTGTTACAACTCTAGCAATAATTGCTCGTAATTTTTGGTTGTAAAAATATGTGCTTCTAATATTTCTAAGCTGTAAGTATTAGCTCACATTTACAAGGAGTAATGGTGATTCTGTCATGTCAGGACACTAGATTAATGACAGCTGATATTCAATCTTCCCCATCTATGTCTGTGAAAATAACTTGAAAGTGGAGCACACATTTCAGCTTTAAACTAAGAGAAACTAGGAACAAACCCTGCTAGGATTATGATTTTCAACTGGTGTTTTTTTCTGTCTTCTCCAAGGACTTACCTCTGCTTAGAAAAATAGCTACAAACAGTTGGGTTCTTTATATAGCAAATACTTTGTGAGACATGTGTAATGTCTTAATACATGTTCCACATATGTATCTCATCAGAATTTATAGGACCTACTGGTCTTAACAAGATTTCATAAAAAAGCTGAAACAAGCACCTCTGAACATGGAGCACAGCACAGTTCTTGCTTTTTCAAGTGTTCCTGTTTCCTTTTATTTGCATGGGGGGAAAAGATAGTGTTGAGCAAATTACATCTTCGAGATGTAACTTTCCATGGAAAGCAATGTCACTGCACCTGATTTATTACTTTTCCGCAAAAGCACTAGACATACCAATATTAACCCCAAATATTCCAAAATCAGACACTTGACTTCACATCCTGAACGACCTAAAAATGATGCAATTTATTTAAAAAAGAAGCAATAATATTCACAGGTTTTGTTCCTTGTTTTATATCTCAGCTTCTGGGTCCCCCATTGGTCATCTTTTCACAGCCATCCTGACCAGGAGGGGAAATAATCTCTCAGGCATATGATAGGTGTGCTCAGAGTCATGTGGTGGGAAATCGGTTGTGCCTTCTCCTTCATTCACACACTCCACCCCCACTCCCCATACATTGCCACTGAAACTGGCTCTGGCTAAAAATATACTTTATTTTAACGAATGAAAGCTCTGATTGTCCTAAAATAACATAAATTCCCATCAGGATCAGGGCACCATTGTGCTAAGTGCTGTACAAACACGAGGAGATAATGGACCTGATTCATCCCTGAATTACTCTGGTTTCCATGGATTTACAGCTGTGCAAGTCAAAGGCAAATGTGATAATGAGCATGCTGCAAGAATGCACAGCTTAGGGCAAGTTTCCTTCTGGCCTAAATCCTTTGAAATCCGTGGAATTAAGGCAACAGATGACTTTATGTATATTTTAAGGCTACATCTACTCTCCTGAACTAAATAGGTCCAGACCTGGTTCAGTATTGCTGGTAGCTGCCCAGCACTCTCTCCAAGCACTTTAGGAGAAAGCTGAGGCTGTGGACCTGCCCAGCAGCCAGTCTGGGTGAAATCAGGATGCTTTGAAGACTATGGTAATTTAACAGGGTGAATATGGGCAGACCACGCCAACTGGCCTCAAGGGCAGAGGTTCAGGTCCTGGTACTGATTACTTTACTGGTAGACCTACAGTCTGAAAGTCTTGTTTTTACTTGTAAGAGCTTCTGTTCACATTTAACATCCGTCTATTATACAAGTTTTACCAAAGAATAGTATTAAAAAACCCCCGAAACAACCCAACAACAAAAAAACAACAAACAACTTAAGCGTGTTCCTCTCACATTTTTCCCGAAGTCACTGCTCGTGTCCCTTGCTGCTTTCAAAGATGTGTTTTGCTGTGGGCCAGAGCAGCTGCAGCCTGGCAAAGGAGCTGCAGGGCTGCACAGCTGGGCTGCTGCTGCCAGGTATGGCTCAGAGCATGCAGCAGCACCAGGCAGCACCATGGCACCCAACACCCGCCTGCTGCTGCTGCTGCAGGTCCCCTCAGAAAATCCAAGCTTGGTTTGCCACAGTTTTGGGATCTGTTTCTGTTGTTTACCCTGCTGCCTTTACAGCACCTGCCCAACACTTCATAATCACTGGCAGGTCCTTGCCCTGCCCCAGTCTCATGATTTTTTGCCTTAAAAATCATATCTCATCCCAGTGCAGTCAGATCATCACTTAGCTCAGGTTTACAGGCCGCTTAAGCAGCAAAGCCCTGGCATTGGATCCGGTGATATTAAGTAGTAACTCCCATTTCAACACCTATTTGTGCAGTTATTTTCCCACCTCTCCTTCCCTCTGAAACCATGGCCCCATGCTCTTCAGCCAAATGTAATTCATCAATGGAATGAGTTTGTCAAGCTCAGTCTGATGCAGGTTTCTTTAGCAGCTTTGCACAGGTGGTCTTGTACTTTTCTCCATCACACAAAAGGTGAATGGTAAGACACTCTCCATGCACCAGAAAAGTGCTCAACTGGTCCATGTTCATTTTACAGCAGGGGAAATAGAGAAAAAGAAAGTCCTAAATCTGATTTTGTTTTGACAATTCAATCATTAATATTACATGTCAGATTTAGGATGTCTATAAGCATTTAGAATGCATTTTTAGAAGGGATTTTTAGTAAAAGTAAAAGCTTTTTGACAATTAATGTTGTTTAGATGCTTTGAAACAATCTTATCCTTGGAAAAATACCCTAAGTTCATTCCTATTGGTGTCAGGGACTATAACGTAAATAAAAGTACCAAAGGACTAATTTTTGACAGAGACAATGGATATAACACATGCACATCTGCGTGGCTTAATGCCCCAAAAAAGAGGCTGGTTGAACACATACTGCCTGATGTGAATGTCTTGTGTCCCTGTGCCATGTCTGGGTGATTTCTGGGAAAACACCAGGGCAAAATTGCTTCAGGGAATGTGGCAACTATTTAACAGCACGGATAATAATGTGCCAGTGCTGTTCTGTTTAATTTACTAATATAATACAGCCAGTGAAAGCAGAACTGAGCCAACACAGGCCTTTGTGAAAACTCCTGATACATTGGGGAGAGGCTTCTAAGTGTGAACGAGCTGGTCAGACACTGCTCACACTTCTCTTCCTCAGGCTGGAAAGCAGATCTCCATAGGCATCTGAGAATTTTTCTTTGTAGGCATTTGAGACTTTTTCTGTAGTTTTGTTGCAGAAATTTTGTGCTGTTTCAGAAATTCATATCCAGCTTTTATCCTGCTGTTATTCCTGCAGCAGAGACCAAAGTGGCACAGGTCCAGGGAGCAGGTTCGTGCAACACATGAGTAAATTCTTCCCATGTAAAAGGGTACTTGGAAAATGTAGATGAACAAATAAAGAAATGAGATGTAAATCTATGCCTTTACTTCTTTCAGAGTTCTTCGGTACCATATCTCTACCACTATCCTCCGAGAATCAACACTCACCTGCTGTTTGCCCCTTTAACGGCTTTGCTGCCAGTGTAGGTATGTCTTGGTTCACAGCGGTCACAAAAAAATTCTGACATAAAGGCAGAACTGTACAGATTAAGGTTTGGTTTGGTTCATTTTCTAAAATAAAAAAGAGGAAGAGATAGTTCAGACTAAAATAGGACACTTTTTTTTCCTGTGGCAAAATGAAAAAAACCTGTTACTACAGTCAATCTGAAGTACCCTGTTTGGTCCAATCGGTTTTGTTTTGCTATATTATTAATTTAAAAATATCTTTCTTGCTGTACTCAAAAATAAAGATTTAGTGTTTAAACTTTTTTAGTTTCTCTTTCATTAAAAAAAAAAAAGCTAATTGAAATTGAGTATGTAAATAAAAATACATTTTTGAGCACACTGATGGTTGCTGAAGAACTCTGGGCCTGACTACATATTTGTCAAACACCTGGTCTATTTTACAAGCTTATAATTGTGTTGAAAGAATAGTACCAAACAGTGTGTTCCTCTTAGCACAACTTGCTGCTTAGTTCAAACCCCAAGGATGGTTTTGAATCTTGGTTTTGAATGCAATTTTCACAGTTGGTGCTTTACAACGGATTCAGTTCTTGATAACTCAGGACCTCTTCACGGCACTTGTATTTACTGGCCCTGTACTGAAAGAGTATACTCTCTTTAATGTCTAATTTGTTCAAGGTGTTGGAAAACTCTATGCGATATGGACGAACAAAACAAACTCTAGCTCCTCCTAACTCTCTGGTCTAGCCTTTTCCTTTTCATCGGCTCCACTGAATCCAGATAAGTTTGCTCACAGATATCAGGCTAAAGTAATGCATGGTTTTGACATGTCAGATAATGTTTACAAATTCCTGCAGTTCTATTACAATTAGCTATTGCCTATATACGTAATCCGTTTGACTAAAACAGTGTAAAATCCTCAAGCTTGTTTCTAATTGATTTATTCCGAACCAAAGACATTTGGTTTGGAGGAAAATAAGAATTTATTCAGCTAAATTAGCCTTCAGGCCATGTTCTCATTAAATTGGTCCACCCCCAGATTGAACAAGCTTCCATATTTAAAATATTTATGGATATATTGAACCTATCTGCATTTACATCACAGCAAATTTTCTTGAAATGATCAGAACAAAACAGAGTTTGATATGGGCTACATCATATTATTACTATATTCCTTCTCTAGGCAAAGCTCTACAAAACCAAATAAATAAAATAATTCTGAGAAGGCAGGAATCATTAACATTGAATTTTGCAAAGACCTCAGGCTGAGGTAGTAGAATGGGGTTTTCCATATATCTCCTGGCAACTGGGCATTTTTTATTCCAACCATAAGCACAGAACTAGAAAAGCTATGTAGAGAAGATCCACCTCATTTATCCTTATATTGGATGGACCTTTACCTAGTGCTTTCCACATTTATTTTGCACAATCAATAAAAAACAGTATCTGAACTTGATTTTCTTTATATTCTTAGAATCAGCTTTACTCCTTGTGCAAAATTATTGCAACTGAAGGAACAATTCTTTTCTCTTTCACTTAAATTGTCTAAAATAAATAAAAGTATCCTTAAGAGGGAAGAGGAAGGTGTCTAGATGACAGGCAAAATAAAGCAACAAAACCCCACCTGTTCTTAATTGAAAACAAACCCTAGCTAAATTAGATCAGCACCTTGGGTGGTTTGCAATTTACATTATTGATTTCAGTGCTTATGGGCTATTCCCCATGGAGAAATGCTTCATGTGAAGGTGAACCCACCAGCAGAGGAATCCACCTCCGGAAAAACACTTGTGAAGAGCAGAAATTCACCACTCAAATTGTGTGGGGAGTTTTTCAGAGATTATTTTGTCCTGTAGATTCAAAGCTAGAAGAGTGAAATTTGTCTTCCTTTATTTCAAGATTTAGCTATATTTTTCTCAGACACTTTACAGGTGCAACAACAGGACCAGATATCACTTATGCTGATGAGTTATCTGCGGGCAACTGGCACTGGCTATGCACAGGGTTGTGTTCTGCAGTGCTCAAAGAAAAATGCTACTGTGAAAACTTGTTCATGCGAATAACACCGTGTACCAGAGTATTCCCATTAAGAACAAAATAAGATCAGTAAAATGCAGGAATTTTAAGACTGGAGCTGCTTCACAGCATTGTATGTTCTTCTACAAATGAAACATCTAAGGACAAAAGCCAACAGTTCATCTGTGACCTGTTACAGATCGTTTAATACATGTTTTACACTTCCTCATGTATTTCTGAATTTGTTAAAATTAGTTGCAAGAGACAGCTATTTGCTAATGCAGGACAGGTGTTGCAAAATGAATAATCCTTTCATGAAAGTGATGTAGATTAGGTCTACAGTTAAATGTTTGTACAAGAAAAAAATAGGCCTTTCTTAAAGGATGTGTCCATCCTAACAAAAATAGCTATTTTCCTTTTTCCGGCAAGTACCAAATTAACACAAACCAGATCCTCTCTTGGAGTCAGTGTACACTCCTGAGGTCCAACCTTCCTATTTTATGTTATAAATAATATAACATTGTAAACAATAAAAAGAATCTATGCAAATAAACCAAATATCTCAGTAGTTTCTCTCTTGTTCAGTTTGTACGAAGTCACTGCATGTTGTTTGAATGGATTAAAATCGTTAGCCTTTTTAGTGAATGCAGAAGGAGAGCTTCTGTTTTTCCTAATGCAATAGAAATCATGAGTAAGCCCAGAGAATCCCAACGGAGCCAGGCAAGAGGAATTGAAAAGATAAATCATCTTCAGTAACTGAAAAGGACCAAAGGGTTACTTTGACATAAGCAGAGATGATTGAATTAATTTTGCCAGTTACAAGTTAATCAATGTAATTCAGCCATCCTGATCTTCCTGTGGAGTGGAGAGAAACAGACACCTCCTGAAGGCACCTCATTGTACTGTCTGCCTCCCTTGACTCTCTAGGAATGAGGATGACTAATTGAATCTAGATAACCAAATTGCATGCAGCTAAATTTAGATGAGATCAGTTGCACATTTTGTTCCTTCCCTGTAAGATGCTGAGCACATGACTCCAAAGGATGATTTGAAAGGCCTGCTCTGGCCTCCTGCGTGACTCATTGCACGCATCCTCAACCAATGACACCTCTGTTAGCGCCACAGTTTCAGCCTGATTCACATTATCTTTTTGGATTGCCTGAAGTACTGCAAGACTAAGAATTTGTCACAGTCTTAGGCCTCCAATGGTTCAATTACTCTCAACGTTACCTCTCCCCCCCACACTTGCTCCAAGTAACCCCCAAACTCTCTCTAATTTGAACTTTTTAATTCAGTAGGAGTATTGAGTGCCTTCAGCCTTACGGAAATTGGCCCTTTGAGATTTGCTGATCTTTTGTCTCTTTCAGAAAATTTCATTACGATCTTAGCGCTCTTTAGAGCTGGCAGCTTTCTGTATCCCACCATGTGTACTTAAGAACATAATTTAATATCTCCAGATTTCACGTGTGTCTTTATTCTGCAGTCTGATGTAGGCCTTTTCAGCTGGAGTGAAGATGGTAAAAAGCTTAGAGCTGATAGAGTGAAACACAAGCCCCACCAAAATTGAGGAACGTCATCTGTAAAGTTCTGAATTTCATCTATCATTTCTTTAATTTTTTTCTTTCTTTCTTTTGGATTACTGCCTCATCACATCCAGTATCTTTCTCTGTAATTCTTATTTATTTCACAGAAATAAAAGGCCTATCAAAATAATGTTTAGGGAAGTGTCTTACTGAAGTCTACATATACATTATGGAAAGATGAAGACATATTAATTTAAATATGAGTAGCTGAGTTAACATAGACAATTTCAAATCTCACTCTCATGTCCTGAAATCTCTCTTAGACTTCCATGCTCCAGCATGGCCATTCCCTTCCTATGGAGGGGAAAATCAGGAGTGCATCTCCTTGAATGTGGGAGACAAGTTAATTGCTTAGCAAGTGAAGGAAAGGTTCAAAGAATTTTATTATTGTTTTTCTTTTTTAGATTACTCAGTTAGGAAACTGAGCTCAGTTTTTTAGGTAGCTGTATGTAACTAGCATTTCTAGATAGTGTCTTCAGTTTTTTATAGCTACATATTATAACTTAATATATACGGCATTGGTCCTTCTGCAATACAAAATTCAATTACATCAGAAATTAAACACAGGAAGTCACAACTAAAAAGGAGGAAAAAGAGCAATGCAAAAGGAAGAAAAATCCTTATAAACAGCAAAAGTAAATAACTTAAAACTAAAACTAAAATTAGTAACGCCAAAACAGTTCTCCCCTTGTCATAAAAGATGCACTTTACATCTTCCATTGGCTATCAGATAATTCGTTTTGCAAATGAAATTTAGAACTAAGACTATTCACACTGTTAGTGTCAAAGTATTCCAAAGGCTCCAAGCTAGCTTTTGAGCTAATTTTGCTAACTGATGTCGAAATACACAACAGTGTACAGACTAGGCATGCACACTTGTTGAGCAATATTATCCCCTATGAGAGACTGAGAATGCCTGTAGACTTCAGGTACAACTCCTTACTGGGCTGTCCCAAGTGGTATTAGAAGTTTTCACAGCTCAGTTTACACAATTGCTCAAATTGGAGTATGTTTTAATAATTTTCATGGGAAACAGGATAAAGTCCATAGCTCCAATTTTGATTTGACATCTGGTGCAAAATGCACGTGAAATTACTTACCCAAAGCCAGAAAAGAAGCTGGTGCCAGAGCAGAAAACATTTCAAATCTCATCAGTCCCACTCTACCACTGAAAGACTCTTTTTTAAAAACATGATACAAGACTACTTTGTAACTGAACTTCTTTTATTGTTTTAAACTAGGAGTTTTCACCTTGTGTTTTGCAGTGGATTGCTTCTGCCACGGAGAAGGGGTCATACTCACCAGTGGGGAGAAAGCCAACTGTGCGGTTATGAAACACCTCTGATTCATTTCACAGCTAAAACAATCTACAGTGACACTTACTGGATGTAGCACAGCCATCATGAGCATTACACTTAGAGCACGTGACTCATGTTATTTGTAAAGGAATTTCAAACCTCTTGTCCTGCTCCTGACCCTCCTTCCAATGTTAATACTTCCATGATTTTATAGATTTTTCTCTCCTATCAGCAAAGATGAGAGGTGTTCCTTTCTACTGCTTCTCAACAGAAAATTAATTAAAACTGAGCCTTTAAAGGCTCATACTTTGAATAAAATCGAAATAAATTAAAAGAGGGTCATAAATGCTACAGTTAAGGAAGGTGAGGATGTTTTGTTTTTTATTCAATTAAACCTATTAATTTTTTTTTTAACTAAAGAGAGGTGGGCACAATCATGTGCTTACAGTAGAGCAATGATTCACTGGTAGAGGGGAGATTAGCAGTTTTACGGAAGGATCTTTCATGTCCTTTATCCTCGGCTCATATCACTACCTTCAAAAGAAATCACCCATTACCTCTCAAATCCTCCTGCTGAAGATTTGTTCCCTTGAATTAAACAGAGCAATATTTATTGACCTCAGTTGATGATTTGTTGTAAATGATAACAGCAAACCAATTACATCATCGATCGTTTCCTTTGCTTTACAAAAAACCAACCAAACAAACCAAAAACCCCTCACCAGCACTGAGAGGATTCTATACTGAAGACATCACTGTGCTTGTAGCACAGGGAATAATACCTGAACTGCATCATCTGTGGGTGCAGCAGGCAGGGTAGCTGCAGTAACCCCCAATTTAGAAGGGCTGCAAAAGTAGTTATGGAAATGTCAGTGCCATGCACCCAGACAACATCTTGAGCTTCTGCAGTTGCTCACTGATGATGAGCTGGGTGGCTTAAAACCTGTGTCTGCATGACCCTCCTGGCAGAGGACCCAAGATCTGCTCAGACACTCATGAACTTTCTTTAAAGTAGGAAATCTTGGGATCGATCATAAATCCAGTGGTTATTACTGAAGAAGCAGCAAGGTTCCTAGGCAATCTGTCTCCATAAAACAATTAAAGTCAGACAGAGGAAGTCCCTTTCATGTAAGCTGTAGTTCTTATTACCCACATGTAATTTACAACTGGGTCAAGAGAGTCTGGGAGCCACAATTGCATTCCTGCCTTTCCCGTGCTCTGCAAGGCATTGTTAGAGGGTGTTCCTCAAAAGCGCTGTTTAGGGTGGCTGAGCACTAGGAACCATGGTTTATGGTTAGATCTATGAATAGACCTCAGACCTGCAGGGTTCCAGCTTGCAATGCCTGCTGTCTGCTGGAATTTATCCCTCTGAATTAGTGGGGCTACCAACCTACTGCATGAGGTGATGCAGATATGTGAAGGATGGAGCTCATAGGCTCTGCAGTCCAGAGTATAGACTGCCAAAGACTGCTTTAAAGTAACTTTTCACCTTTCCAGTCCAACACAAATCTGGCAAAAGGTTGCCTTTAACTCATCTGTCTACACAGCCTGCAGTGAAATCAGGACTGCTGTGGTGGAGCCTGGTGGATATGTCTGTGTGGTGTACGTGCTGGGACATCCCTGTCTGTCGCAAAAGAATCAGGGGCAGGCATGGTTCCAATGTAAGGTTTTCACCTTGTTATCTGGAGCTTATCTTAAACCCATGTCTTCAAACAGCTTGAAGTGAAGAGAATCTGGGCACCCAGGGGGACACTTGAGGCACAATGTATATTCACTCCTCAGAAGGCAGCATGCTGAGCAGGGGAAACACCATAAACATAAAGACAGTCTGAGTCTCAGCACGAGAGAATTCAGCACTTCATTCAGTGGGTGAGAGATGGATAAAGACAACTCAGTCCACATGAGAAGCCCTGACGTCCATCAGCTTCTGAATCTGAGTTCATCTGTGAAGGAACTCCACACAAACCTATGCAGAAGGAATTTAAACCCACTATGGTATCTATGTAGATACCTTTTTCCTGGGCTATAGGATATTCTGAGATAAAGATCAGCACTTTGGCTGATTTCTCCCCCCTATTTTATATGAAGTATTTAGGCATCCACTTAAAACAGAATGTAATACCTTGGCTTATCTCAACTGACTGTGTTAAGAACAATTTTTCCTTCTGCCATTAAAGAAATGTGATTGCTTTGATCTTTAAAAAGGGGTACATAGAGTATGAAGGTAATATTTTGTATCTGGCACTGATATGATGGCTGCTGAAATACTGTGTTCCGTTCTAGTTCATGAATAATACAGAGAGTCAGGATTTTCCGTGTTGAATAGCTTAAGGGAGCATTCAAAGAATAATGAAAGGATTAGAAAAAATGGCACATAATAAGCAGCTTAACCTGCTTTCATATTTGGTAGAAGATGGAGGGGACCTGCAGTACCTGCTTCAAGGATAAAAATTTGTTCATGGAGTTCTCCAGCCTAACAGATCTAAAGGCTGAAAGACAAAGCTTGAAAAAATTGACTAAAATTAAATGTCTACTTCTCACTTTGAAGGTACAGAAAAAGAATTGCAGAGAAATAATGGGTTCTAAACCATTAGAAATTTGAAAATGGAGATCACACCAAAGACAATGCTCTATTGGGTTTGAGCTCGAAATTAGTTGAGAGGTCCTGTGGCTTCCATTGTGGGGAGGATTACACCAGGTGATGTGCATGCTCTGTGAAGTGGTATCCTTGGTAGCATCATTTAATCTGACAGAGTTACACACAGCAATAATTCAGCTCAAGAAGTAGTAAATAATTATGAGCTAAGTGAGAACCAGAGAAGAGAATAATCGAAACATGCTTTTTGTTTTGAGTTATCTGAACTCCTGCTTATGAAGTAACAATTAAGATTTTGTGTAGATCTGCTGGGGCTTCAATGGCTATGCAAAATGACCTGAGTAAATTTGATCTGGGTCCTTAGATAGAAAGATAGAAGTTATCCCTGAAAAGCTCCCCAGTAAGACAGAGAACTCACTAGACCCAAAGTTCAAATTCTCTTTTCACATGGGCCTTTTATGCCTCCAGTTGGAGGGGGAGGAGAAGCAGCAGTGTGGGAACACTAAATTGGAGAATCCTAAACCATAACACAACCCAACCCATTTTATGATTCTATGAAACTGTTGGATGTGTCCTGCTTTCAGAGAAAATTAATCCCTTCTCTACATCTCAGATTTGGGCTTTTCATTTTCAGTCACTGCTTGCTTGATCCAGTGCGTAACTATTGCTACATATTACTAAATATTCTACCCTATATTTAGGTATAATTGTATTTCAGTACCTTGGGATTCCAGCTGAGTAGACCCCTATTTTTGTGAACTATAAAGGCTCAGTTTTGTCCTGAGCAAATTGAATGAAATATATCTCAGCAAGGAAGTTGATCTGGCCTTCTTTGCACAAGAAGCCGTTATTGCTCATCTGATTTTGTGATTTACTGTTAAGGTCATAGAATTACAGCACAATTTGTTAGAATGGTCTCCTGAAGGTCACTGAGTACAGTGCTCCAGTCCAAGCAAGACCAAGCAGAACAGGTTTGCTCAGCATCTTGTTCAGTCAATTTTCGAGTACCTCCAAGGCTTCAGTTTCCATATTTTTTCTGGACAACACATTCACTACCCTAAAGGAAAAAAAGACCACCAAAAAGCTCAAAACAACCCACCAAACCCCCCGAAGATACTTCCCTGATAATTTACTATATTTATTCACCAGACCAAGTAAAGGCAAGTAGATGTGAGAGCGAACTTTCATCCTTGTATCAAGGTGGAGATAGATGATGTTCCACAGCATCAGAATAAAAGGAATTTGATACATGATGTTTTAAAGAGTAGAAAAAAACTAGATTTGGGCCATTTGATGCCAATGTGATGACTAAAGCCTCTGCAACACTATCTGTATTTCTAACTAAAAGTTTACATATTGATTTTATTAGACTTTTTATTACCAGGGATTTGCTTTCACCCTGAAAAATCAGATTCTTCTGCAAATGCCACAGGGTTGTGTCTTTTGTTTTTTTTGTTGGATCTTTTTTTTTTTTTGGTGTGGTTTTTTTGTGGTTTTTTTTTTAAATTTTTAAATTTTTGTTATAAATAATAAAGAGCCTGAAATAACAGTTCAGCAGTGCAAAGCCCAGAACTAAAACTCAGCAAGAAATTCTACTCTGACACCACCTTACACTCAAATAGCTGAACTAAAGTCCAAGCAGGTGGAGACACAAGAAATAATGTAATTTGTTCATAATAGGTTATTATCCAAGACTGAGAGATGGAACTCACCATCTTCTTCCAGCCCAGGCTGTGTCCACGAAGGACTCTCATAGGAATCCCAGGGACATCACCTCTGAAATTCATTCCTCTGCTCCTGAGTGGACAAAATTTCTGTTAATACAACAGGAGAGAAGAATGGAAGCAAGGCAATTAGGTCTGAGACAGACTAGGATATTGATCTGCTTTTTGATTGCGTGCTTATAACAGGAATTTTATCAAGATTTGCTAATGACCAGAGTGTTTTACTGTAAACTCTATTCAGTAGATGGTTATAAATGCTGGCATAGCATCCCAAAACACATTTTTGTTTCAGAGAAGTGCAAATAAATAAATAAAGTATCTCTTGAGAGCTGCTTTGTGTTCCTTGAAAGCTCTGGCTTAGAAAGGGGGATATTAAGGAGGTGTGACAATTTAGCACTATGGTCTTAATTCTGCGGTCATTCCCATGGCTGCTCCAGCTGTTCCAGGCAGCGAGAACTGCACCCTGGAGAACGAGGGCAGGACAGGAATTAATGGAGCAGTGTGGCTTTGCACCAACCAAGGAGCACATCCGATGTGCCTCGCACACTAATGGCACCACATAAATAAATAACGACCCCTTCTCCTCAGGGATGGGGGTGGTGTGATAAAGGGTGAAATCCTGGCCTTTTACAGCCCATGCCAGACTTTTTCTTGACATCAGCCAGGCCTGAATTTCACCACAGAAGGATTTATTTCAGACTTTCTTCTCAGCAGCTTTGTGCTGTTCTGAGAAAGCATCCTTGGCAGCCACGGAAGTGAACATTTACACAATTGCAGAGACTCACTGACTTAATGCCCCAGATTGCCATCGGGAAAAGTCACTTCAGAGGCAGGTCTGTGGCTTTAAATTGCAGTAGCATATTTCAACAGGTTTCAAGGGGCTGAACACAACATTTCCAAAGATAAACAACTTCTTTCATGGTGGTATAATTCCACCATGGAAGCCTCCACGTTAAATACACTGTGAATATGGAAAGGAGGGAATCTTAGGCGTAGTTTTGAATGCAGTTGGACATGCGTCTTGAAGCTCTTCCCTCATTATAAATGAATGGTTTGAGTCTTGTCTTTTCTATCTTCCTGAACAAAGACAGAGCAAAAATTATCCATCAAAATTCTCATACTTGAAGAAAATATAATTCCTTAACCAGGACCAGTTAAAAGAAAGGGATGGTTAATCTTATAGACATCTGCTTTTCATTTCCCTACTAAATGACCAATTTTCTGCTGAACTAATCTATCTGGGCATTTTCTGGATCTATAATGAAATGCTTTAACTATCCCACTGCCATAATAGTGAGAGCTGAATGTCAGAAAATATCAGTATTATCATTTTGGAGAAGGCATAATGAATGATGCTAATGTCTGTAATACACTTATTATATTAATATATTATACTAATTTCTTGCTTGAAATTATTGCAATGTAAATTAAAGTCATGTCATGAAGTTCCAGGGAAGGAGAGAGTTCTCTTTTACTGAAAAGAACCTCTTAACATTCCCATATGAGTTTCATTTGTGCAATCTATCCACACCAGAAGCTGCAACTGTTTGGGGATCAGTTTTGAATTTTGGGAGGATCTGGCCGTACAAAAGACTTTGAGAAGGCCCAGATCTGTCTGTGGTAAGGATTTGCTTCCAGCCCTATTGGAGGGTCCCCACTGGCCCCAGCTTGCTCCTGTGGCAATGACCCAAAGACACCAGTGGGTTTTACAGGGCTCCAAGGGCAGGACTGGATCCGGGAACTGCAAACCATCTGTGTGACAAACTGCCCAAGGGGACCAAAGGCAGATCTGCAGAGCAGCATGGACAGAACAGCGCAGCTCACGGTAAAGAGGATCAGCATTAAACGCACTACTACCCTGTCACTGAACGGGAGGCCTTGTTTGACTCTTTACTTCATATGCCTGTGCCGGTCTGCTTTCCTCGGTTCACAAGTGCTCCTTCTCCTGGAGAAAGATTTCTGTGTTCAAGTAGTCTCAGACAGCCGGTGACAGGAGGAAGTTCAGCTTTTAAGGGAACCTAGTGGCTTTATGTTTTAGTTTTCCCAAGTTCCAGCTGGTGTCTGAGACCAGTAAAATTTTCCCTCATGTGTGGCGGCGTGTACATTGACCATTTCCCCTTTAGTCACTGTTAACTACCAGCCAACTGGGTTACATAGATGAACAAGTAAGAATTACTGATTTCTAACCAACCTGTAAACCATATATATTTCTATTGAACAATAAATAAAATTTAGTCTTAGTTTTCAATAGAGGTCAAATTTCTGCGTGAAAAATTTACTATAATTTTATTATGAATGGCACATTCAAGAGAGAAATAACTTAATGTCATATTTTTTGTGTAATTTCATATTAATAAAGAAAACCAGAAAAAAAGTCCAATGATAATGATAAAAAAATGCTGATAAAAATTTCTTTTATGTTGGAGGTCTTGATTCTGCTGAAGCTCTCTGCCTGTGTAATACCAAATTCCAGATAGACACAAAACTTCTAAGATCTTGAATATTTTCTATGGTGTCCATATTACATATAATATGCAGTAAGTTATAGTGTAAAAATAGCAATATTCACAATCTATCATTGGCTTTTTCAAGACAGGATTAAGAATTAAAGGAAAGTACTTCAAAGCTAAATTAGGAATAGTATGTCAAGACATGACTCTTAGATTCTTTAATTTTTTTTGTATAATAGAATATCCCATTTCCCAGAATAGTTTTTTCTTCTTAAAATTCATCTTTTTCTTAGATTTTACAGCTTCACACTTCTTGAATTACTCTGTTGAAAGAATGATTTGTTTCAAAATACTGCATTTCTGAGTACATCATAAAAATATATCTCCCGTTCCTAATGAAGTAACTTTACTTAAAGCATGGAAAGCAAGCAGTAAATTTTAATGCATTGGAGCATAAAATAAGCATGGACCTAGTTTTTGATTCTAAAGTCTGTCAGGGCAGAGTTCTGTTTCCAACAGCAACTGCCTTAGGCAGCACTGCAGTTTGAGCAAGAAGCGAATAAAATATCTGACCAAATGGTTATTGCTGTGAAATAAATGTCATGTATGAAGAATATCTAACTGGCACTATTTGTATTTATAACAATATGAATCAGTGTTTGTATTAATATTAAAAGCAAAAAATTAATTTTATGAAACTCTTATTTATTCTAAAATACTACACTATGCCTTTGAAGTGGCTAAAACTGGGAGACCCCCAGGAGACTCTGGGTCAGCTTTGCATGCAGCTGGGATGGAGAATTCAACACAGCTCTTTTCTTAACACTGTCCCAGATGGGTCTATTTTTCTTCAGTTGTTTAAACTTCACACTTTCACTGCATAGGTTTTTAACAAATTTTTCGTCAGACTTAGGTATGCTTTACAGATATGCATGATATTTCTGATTTCCTTTTCCCCAAAATGTATGCACTTTTAATTAGTTTTTTATACAAAACCCTCCAGCTTGCATGTTTATCTTTCCTTAATGTTGACTTCTGTGGAACATTTCAATGTCAACCACATAAATTATCATTAATTTCAAGGGTTAACACCAACTGAAATGAAAAGGGCTAGACTTTGTCTTTTCAAATATAACATACTTTGTGTTCTGTAGTTTAAAAAAGACAACTATGCATGAGCTTTCACCAGCTTCTACTCAGTGCATATGCAGAAGCTCTTTTTCAGAAGCATAAAAACTTGAAACATGTATTATAAAAAATGAAAGCATGTGTGGTGCAAAATCTGAATCTGTCAAAGGAACTAGATAAATAGCTCAAATGGGCCAGATCTAGCCAGTGAACAGAGTGTTTAACAACAGTGATTTATACTATTTCCCTTTCATGTTATAATAATTGTCAGGAATTGAATTTATGTTGTGTCATTTCCTGTTCTAGCTGCAATCTTTGCTTCAAGAAAAAAGGTTTCAGAACTTTAATGCCTTCACTGTTCTTGGAAAGATAACAGTAAACGGGACTATTTTATGATTTCATTGCTTGGTTATTCGTGTTCTTTCTTTCTATAGCCTTCAGGGAGAACTAGAAGGAAAGGGCGAGACGAAGAATTGTCTTCCCGTCAAAAACACAAAGAATTGGATTGTTGTTGCTGAAGGCAAAAAGTGAGCAGGGGAAAATGATGCTCCCCAAATTACTCCATAACAGGAAGCTCTATAAATGTCTCCCATCCCTCTGCTAGATCTGCGTCAATTTGCAGCGTGAGCAGCAGAAAGGGCAGATGTTGGATCAAAGAGGAAACATTTACCTAAACAATGAAAAAGCACTCCCCCAAATTCTCTATACCCAATGCAAGCCAGACTGCACAGAGCCATTACTTGCTAACAGAGACGCAGAAGATTTCTATTAAGCATGGTGTTGCTTGACAGCAGCAGAAGCAAAAAGACAGTGAGCATGAGGAGAGACATGAATGCCTGATAGGAATTCTGTCCAGAAGCCAGCAAGAAATCATTAAGAATGCACATGTTTCATCACAATATCTAATGTGATAATATTGTCTTTATTGACATGATACATGCCTTTCAGCTCTTAAGTGGAGTTCTTTCTACTGAAGTGCACATATCTGAAAATGAGATGCACTGACTCATAAAATTCAGCAATAGCTGAAACAAACAGTAAACAAACTGTCCTAGAAGTTCTCTTGTCACCATGGTAGGAAAGAATATCAAAGAGTGAATTTAGTCTATATTCTGCAGAGTTGAATTAAAATAGAGGCCTACTCCAGCTAAAATAATATTTCAATTCTCAATTATCATAACCATAATATCCCAGCAAGAAATGCAATTAATATTCCTCCAAACAGGAACAGGGCTACTGTGTCTCCTGTTCCATCTAAATCTCCCTCTTCCTGAGAGCACACATTTCTCCTCCATGAGAAATGAGTCACAAAGGCATCTCCAGCAGCTTGTTTAGCTAGACAGACTATGCCAGACTAGGGGAGGGAGGCAGTCCCCCAGAGCCTTTAAGCAGCACATTCCCATGGAAGCAGGGGTTGGAACTCGATGATCTTTAAAGGTCCTTTCCAACACAAACAATTCTATGATTCTGTGATTTTGCTGCATCTCTCTTTTCCATGCTGAGAGCAGGAGCTGGGCATTGAATGACTGTGATGACAATGTGCTCCTCAGGCTGTTGATGGTGGGGCAGAGCCAGCAGTCAGGAAGAACCTGTGCAAAAGATCTGGAGCCATGTGCCTGCGGGGACTCCCTGGCACAGCCTCTCCTCACACAGGGTGCCAGAGGACAGGGAAGGTTTGGGGAAGAGGTGGTTGGAGGGCAGTGGAGCTGGATGAGCAGCCAGCCTGCTCCCATCTGCAGGGCCAAGGTGGAGCCAGGAGCAATGCAAGCAGTGTTATCACCTCCTCTGCTGTTTCAAACGCTCTCATCGTCTGCCTCCACAGGATAAATATCTAACAAACTGCTGTCTACCCTCCATTACCTGAATGAAAGGAGAAGGGAGTCAGCTGGATTTTTGGCAGGGATTGCTGAGGTGGTGGCATGTCTCACAAGCACTGATCACCCCAGAAGCATTGGCCCAACCAGCTGTGCTCTGCAGAGTTTCTCTGCACATGGGTAGTAAATCTGATACATCAGGAGGACTCCAGATCTACTTTGAGGAGAAGGATGTCTGCTCAGTGCACATGCTGTATGTGCATTGTGTTCCAGATACACACATATAGCTGGTCAGCCCAGAGTCACAGTTTATCTGGAATTTGGGGGCTGCTCAGAAAGAAACCAGATTAGATCTGCTGCTCCATGGAAACTGCTGCACGTCTGGAAATTTGGGATGGATGGGCAAAGTTAAACGCCACAAACAGAAAACTTCTGGGGAGAATATACTTAATATTCTGGTACATGGTATCTCTTAACCCATAAATCCTCCTTTATTTCGTTTTGACTTCTTTCAGTTTATCTAGGAAATAGACATCAGTGATTCATAAACCCCATGATCTTCTACCTGTGAAAATGACAGTGATGTTGAAGGAAATTTGGATAGCTTAGACATCCTACCTCACCCAGTTTCAGAAAGGCCACATTGTGCCTCCAGTGTTGGATGTTGTTTCAAGGTCTGTAATGATACATCTTAGCCCTAAAGCTGCGGGACTGCATTTATGTGACTTCCTTCACATACCTTACTATTTTGATTCCAATATAGTTTATAAGGTTTCCTCACCCTACTTTGGAAATGCTCTCAGCTTCTGTTCTGACCATTCTCCTTTTCTTAATCTCAGCTGCATTGAGAATAATAAGAGCAGAAACAGAGAATCAGTACTGGCCAGATTCTGACTACACATCCCAGATTCACACACTTATAAATCTAGTCACTTCTAGTGGAATTACTTCAAAATTATACTGGAACAGACTCAGGATACAAAGGCCAGAAGTTTAAAGCTCAGCTCCCACTCCAGCAGCTAAGCCAATGTCCCCTTTGCAGTAAGGGGACGTGGAAGGTGACATTGCTGAGGGTTGATTTTGTCAGGCTTCTACAGCACAATTTGCATGCTCCTAACACCGCTCTGGAGGAGTATCCCTGCACAGAAAGAGTCCTTTGCTCTTGCACTGACTGAAAAGCCTCCCTCGATTCTGAATACACAGCTAAATAAAATACCAAGATATTCAGGCACATTTTATATTAGCAGCTCACATTCAGGGGAATGAAACCTACTAGTTGCTGGATCCTTTTCCACGCATAGTTCATTTTTCTAGCTGCTTAAGACATTCACGCAGGGCAGAGTTGCAATGGATCTATTTTGCTCTGTTCTTCCTTCAAACCTAAATTGATCAAACCTAAATTGGTAGTGCTTATTCCTTAGGATGCAAAGCCAAGCTAAGGAAATAAAGGGTATTTGGGATTATGATCACTTTGAGCGCGGTGACTTGCACAACCTTTTACCTGTCTTGTGTTTCCTAGTATGGACAAATAACTTGATTTTTTTAGAGCTTGCAGCATAACCTCCTCATTATCACATTTGTCGAAACAGATGGGAAAGCATTTGGAAGGGCTGCTTAGAAAGTGGTGCTTTCTACAAAAAGAAAGTTGTATTTAAACACTGTTATTCAAGTTGTTGGGGAGGCAACAAATTCAGCTTCCCAAATCCGATCCATTTGCATAATTCATCTTTTGTTCTTCAGATTTCTGCTTGCTGTTCACATTCCCTTCTTGCCCTTTACAATTCCACTGTGTAGGATATGTGCAAAATAATAGGACCAACATAAGCACATGTATTTCATAATCCAAACAACCATTTTACAAGCTATTTTTTTGCACTTTTTTTTTGTGGCTTCATTTGGGCTGGATTTCCATTTTCTGAAAGATATCTGTTTGGTTGAATAACCTCTCGAGTTTTACAATTATCCCATACTGTTCCGTGTTTCTTTAGCTTTCCTCCTTATTTTCTTTTTTTTTTACTTTCTTCTTTTTACATGCCTTCTGTGACTGTTAAGAGATATTCTAAAATTTTTAATTTTGCTTCTTTTGATTTTAAAGCTTTTTTTATTATTATTTGAATGGGTAGGCAGCTGGTGTTCTGTGACAAGAGCAGTAATTTTCTTTCTGATGAATAGTTTATTTGAGGAAAAATGCAATTCTGGTTGTCCCAAAACTATTAACAAATTTAGGTCAAATTCATGAAATAGTTTTGGCTGGAAAAACAACAACTTTGAGATGTTACATTAGCAAAACTGCTGGATAAGGAATCAGCTACCTTTCATCTATAGGTTTTGCAGCTCTCTCAGCTTTATTTCTCTGAATTCCCTCTTTTTGAAGGATGCTGAATGTAGATCTCAGCAGAAGGCTATAGGAATCATCCTGCATGCTGGTGCAGTGTCTCAGGTGTGTCCCAGACCCATTCTTGCGCACAGCGTGTCTGTGTTGACTCTGAGCATATTAAAATACTTAACTGAAAATGAAGCTGATCCAACAGGTGCGATTGAGGAAGACCCAGATCAAAATTAAGTACAACCAGGAGGCAGAAAGCTCCATATTTGAAGGGGGAAATGTGAGGTCAAGATTTCTCAGTGAGGAAAGGATTTCACTCTGTTTAGCGACTCCAGGCCTATTCCACAGAAACTCCTCCTGTTACAGTTCTGAGACTTTACTCTCTGGCATTTGCTTGCTTTTCTGGACTAATTAATTGACAAAATCCAGTTCAATAATTCTGCTGCATATCAGATTATTCCAAGATTGTTTATTGTTCATGAACCTAATTTGAAGACATTTTCTGTAGCATATAGGAATAGTTATGACTTAACTCTTATATGATAAGTGATTTTACTGATTAGTCAGTAGCCCACACCTACCAAAGGATCAGACTGAAAATTACCTAAATACTCTCGGACCTGAAATTCGTACAAAATACTGACTTAAAATGACCTAGTTTGGCCTCTGACTGAAAAATGACGGGCTGTTTGGACTGCTTTGGTGCATTACCTTGTCGTTTCTTGAGGTTTTAGATTTCGTTAATTAGACAAAAAAACCCAAACTTGTTTAATCTTAAATAGTTCAGCATCGCCATCAGACAGTGCAGAATCTTCTCTGCTGCTTACTTGTTCATATCCAGACAAAAGCATCAATATTATTACTGCTAAATATGATATAATGTGTTACAGGAAATTAATATCTTCTTCAGTATAGGATTCTAAGGTTCCATGTTTTATTAATTATCATATTGGTTAGGTTTTAGGTTGGTTCTCCTTCCTGGTTAACATATTACACCAGTTTGGCAGGAGCTTGGTATCTTCTGCTCCCTGGTCGTGTGACTATTTGTTTCTTTATATATCAGTACCTAACTTTAACTATAGTTAACTTCAGAACGATAATTGTTTTCTTGCAAAATGATATTATTGTTTCATGTACAAGCCTCTCTCTGGGGCAGTGGTTTGTATTCAACTTCACTGGAGCAGTTGACCTGAGTGCTGACCATGACAAAGGCCAAACACGCTGCTGTGGAGCCAGGAGCCCACACTAGCGTGGTACCCTGCCATCCACATCCCAGCTGATCCAGCAAAGAGAATAAATAGGCGTGCAGATGAGTGTATGTGGGCACTGGGCAGGGCAGCAGATCTGCTGCAGCTTATGGGGAAACTCGTGTGCTTAAAACGCACATGGAGCGTGTGTTTAGTGAACCATGTCACATTCTTGTTACGGGCTAAAAATTCCAAAGTAAAATGTGTAGACAAGCCTGGTGTGAGAGCCTATTTAAGGAAATTGTCTCTGAGTCCTGGAGCCATCTGTGATATAAAAGTATACTGCACGGACTCCTTGAATAAAAGGATTCACTGGCAGGGCTTGCTGGAAATCTCAGTCAGAGATGCTTCTCATACAGCAGGCATATAGATCTTCCACATGATGAATCAGATTTACTCAGAACGTCTGCTGCTCGGAAGTGATTTCAGGCTTGAATAATGTCTTACTGGAGGCCTGGTTTGATCCGGGGAAGGAGACGGGGGTCACATGCTGCTGGAGTAGGCCTGAGGTTCTTTTGGAGTGACCTCTAGAAATAATAATCATAAGGAAGAACCAGTTCAAGCGCTGTAGGCTAGAACCACTTGGAAACTAATGACAGCTCTACTTGTTCACTGAAGTTTTCCTCCTAGGCTGCAGCACTGATTTAGTTGGTATGTTAATATGGAAGTCTAAATTAAATCAGGCTTGTGTCAGTACTATTGAAGAGGCACATTCACTTAGCCCTGCAGTTTTATAAAATGCAAAGAAAGAAAACCATATGGCAGATTAGGGCAAATTGCTCTAAAATTGTGGCTGAGAGCCAAGGGAGAGTGAGCTTGAGAGAGCGTTCACGTCTGTTTGAAATATGCCCACTTTCACTCTGCTGGTTTACACGCCTGGAAGTGGAAGGCTCATTTCCCTGTGAGCTGAAATGTATTAAATACTCCACGTCTTAAAGAAAGTAATCTGTCCAGTATTTGTGGAAGTTACAATAAAAGCATATATATTATTTTCTTTTTTTAATTGGGATTGGATTTACTACCAAAGACTGAATAAAAGAGCTCAGTGCAAGCCCAGGAGCATCAAGGGGGGAATGAACACATGCAATAAGCAACACTTAGTAGACAGTCCTGGCTATTATTACTGCATGTATAGCACAACAGTGACTACAAGATTTATGCAGGAACTGAGATCATGCAGCACTGAAAATAACTATAATAATGATCCCTGCTCCAAAGAGCTTTCAGTGTAGTTTTATTTTCTGAGCTGTGAGAAGCTGCAATAAGGAAATAAAACAGAAAGGATAATAAATAAATGGCACTTTGAAAACTTCTTTAGTTTTAATAACCTAGAAAAGTGCCCTAGCACTTTGTCACTCAGAATAAGGAGAATAAATGAAATATTATGTTTTCTTGGTAGCAATTTGGCTTTGCTCCACAGTTCCTCTGAGCAATTGCATGCATTTTCTGTGGACGCTCCATGGAGGGGTGGGACCAGGACGAGGCAGGGTCCTGAGGAGCAAATATTCTGCAGTACCTATCACTGAATGAGTACGAAAATGCACAGTGATGGCAGAGAAAACCTGGGCCCTCAATAGACGTATACCCCATGTTGCCAGAAGGGCTTTTCTCACATCACAAGGATCATCTGGATGACAAGGCTTCTCTTCTCTATCCTGCTGGTCCTAAACCCTTCATCTTAGAGGAGTGTCAAGCCAGAAAACTCAGAAGTTGCAGCTTCAGAGGATTACAAGTCCAGATCTGTGTAGAACCTCTGATTTTTTTTTTTCTGGAGCCTCATCTCTTCAAACTGCAGTCAGGGCTGTCCAGCCTGTGGCCAAGAGGACTGTTGCATCTGCCTTTCAGTAGTGAGGGCCCTCCTGTGTGTTATGGAAGTTATGCAAGCCAGCCACCATGGCCAGGTTCGATTCTACGTGTCAATTGAATTGATAAGCAGAAAGGTAGATTCCTCCGTAACAGCTGTTCTATCAGTAGGGTTACAGCTCAAGCTGGGTACCTCTGAAGAGGGACCTCAAACAGAGAAATCACTAGACAACTCTTCCCTTGCACTCAAAATCCCCCACCCTCCATGTGACAGATGGGACCTTTGGTAATATTTGGGTCTGGGGGTCTTCCCACCCCTCACTGGGTACCTTTGCCGTCTCTAGGAAGTGGTTTCCTTTCCTATCTCTGAGGGTGCAGCTTCTGTTAATGAATGCAGCTTCCTTATCCTCTGGCTTGAATGAGCTTGGTGTGCTTGACTACGTGAAAGTTCATCATATCTGAGTGAAAATTCATGGCTTGTGGCTGAAGGTTTCAGCAAACTTGGCTACTAATGGTGCACAAGTTCTGCCAAAGGAGCTGTATAGAAGTAGATACCAAAGCACAGTTTGTGCCAGCTCAGCAGGTGACTGTACCAGCTGCCACTCTACCAATCATGACACTGGCCCGTCTACAAGCTGCCACGAAAACAGCACCCAGCTCTCTGCTCCAAGCCTTGAAAATCCTTGATGTGACTGCTGAAAACGTTTTGGAAAGCCTTTGCCTAGCACCGGGGCAGTGCTGCACTGTGCTGCCAGTGTGGGGTACCCGGTAGATACTGCTCTGGTTTCCATGGTAACTCTCTCTGTGCATTTATAGTCTCTCACTTACAGCCTTCATTAGATTTAACATTCAGAGAGACATTGATTAAAACATGACATTCCTAACACACCGAAAAACCCATTTTGTACGAAACCCTATTATGTGGCAAAGACAAACTGCGTAATGGCCAAATTAGTTAATAGAAATTTCAGATGACATTGGAACAGGCCACAAAAGGATGAATTCACATAAAGTTAAATGTTTAAGTGTGTCTCTCAAACTTGGCAACGCAGACTGGAGAAATGTGGTGCATGGGTATACCAGGGATGTCTCACGCAAAATACGTCTGTGGGATCCAAATCTAACCTGAGGTGACCTCATTGACATATTTCTCAGTAGTGAACTTAAAAAGTATTGAGGCACTATCAAACCAAGACGTTTGCTTAGACAGGGATGCAGCAGAAGGACAACAGGAGTCTTTCCCCTTGCTAGTTCCCATCCCTCTACCAGCTGGATCTTGCTGGAGGCTAGAACTTGTATATGGTGCTCTGGATGGAAATAGCAGTGCAGAAAGGCTCTAAGCTTCCACCTATGATCCCTCCAAACCCTGAAAATGTCTTTGACCACAAGCTACTGTGCCAGGATTTTCTGCCCTTCATTTTCAGTACTACAATATGAGAACTATCTTCCTTTCTCACTCCTACCTTCGGGCTGAAGATGTGCAGTGCAGACTCTGCTCCACAGCAGCAGAACTTGACTGGGGAGGGGAAGAAGGGCAGCAGAGACCTCACAGACGTAACAGTGCCCCACATGGAGGGGGACAGAGAGGTGCATCAGAAACTCGGGGTGCTCAGGTAGCACAGGAGGAACATGATTAGCACCAAGAGTAGCACAACCGAAACAGTAACTAATAAAATGTGGGGGGGTTGTGATAGAATACACACTCGGAACAGCAGAACTATCATGGTTTCAGTGCACTGTTCATTGCCAGTTCAATCTCCTAATGAGACTCATTTCCATCTACCTCCTGCTTCTGCCTCTTTCTACACCTAAGTAGAGGAAAGAAATACCTGGATTTCATGGAAACCACCTCCCACCCAAGGTGATGCATCTGCAAATCCTTTCAAACAGAACAGAGTCATAAGGCTGCATGGACACCCAGGGTAATCTCACCTGCTGTTCCTCAACTCTTTTAAAACTTACTTCCAGACAACCTTTTTGAAATGATGTCAAGGAGCACCTAGTACAGTGTTGCCATGATGGTTTTAGTTTATATCCGAATAAAATTCTGCTGCCCTGGGAAAAATCTACACTGACATTTATTTTCCTCCATTTTGTTTTCCTGCTTGCATGCCTGAAAATATATATATGTGTGCATTTATATTTAAATTTTGTATATATTTGAAGTTTTTTCAAAACAATTGTGAAATCACCTTGTGATTTCTTACAGATCACCAAATGCTTCACAGATCACAGTCTGAGAAATATTAATCTACATTTGATGTCTGTATTGGGAGGAGATGAATTGCACCTTAAGGCTATCTGTACATTACAAAATTAAACTTGGCTAGGAAGCAGTGCTGGGCACTGGAATTCAAGCACCCCTACCAAAAAAATTGCTAAAGCTTTACCAAATAACTGCTGGGCACAGCTCAGAGGTCAGCACGTGAGGAGCCATTTCCAGCACAACTTTTATGCATGGCCTCTCTTTGTAGGAGGGTGAGAGAAACTGCAGGCAGACACTCAGTCAAAATAACCCACTTTGGCCTCACTGCAAGAGAATAAACGTGATACCATTTGTTTTACTCATATATTTTAGTTGATGCAGTAGACACTTAAATGTGGTCAGATGTAACACAGACTGTCTGTCCTCTGTATCAAAAGGTGTCACCACATTTTATCCTGTCACCTGTCACCATAGAATCAGAATATTTCCTAATAACTCAGAAGTGATAAGAGTCTCCACCAGATTTCATAGTCGCTAGGATCAAATTCTTTGGCATAGTGTTTTCATTAGGCAGTTCTCTCCTTTTAAGGAGTTTAATTAGGTATTAATTTAATGATATTTAGGAGCTGAAAGGTGTACCAGGAAAGTCAGTATCACTTTTATGAAAATTAATTTGGTTTGATTTCAAGTCTCCAGAAATAAATGTTACAGCCCAGGCTAGTGATATAAGGTTTTGCTTTACTTATGGACCATGATAGCCTCCTCCAGAGGGTGATTCCTCCCAGAAAAAGCAGACATTTGAGAAATGTAGAATTACTCCAGAAAGGACTTACAGACATTTCTTGTGGTCATAAAAAGACAAGAGACCAAATTTTCAGGTGAAATATATTTCAATCATATACCATACATTTCAAACAAAAATAATGAAAAAGATTTTCAGAAAGTAAATGGGTAACTGAAACAGAACAGACTACTTAGGAAGGCAAAGCTATCAATGCTAGAGTGATTTCCCCCATATCTTGCTTTGATTTAAGGTAAAAACCGAACAGTATTATCTCCATAGCAATGAAAGACAAACTTATATAAAAAATTGAGAAACAATGGGTTTGAATCTTGACTGTTCTTCAGCATTCTACATAAAAAGTTTGCATTTGTATCCTTCTATACTTTGTCTGCTTCATTCTTTCAAGCATGTGTTGTTTACAGCAAGGAATACGTCTATGTATTTGTCCAGTGAACAGTGCAACAGTGTCTCTATGGTCAGTTCTTCCTCAAGGTACTATCGCAGATGGTAACAAATAAATAATAACCTGTGTCTTTTCTCCCTCTGTTTTGCCCAGCTAATGATGCAGTCACTCCTTAACTTGGATTTTTCATCAGAAAGATTTTCTATGATCTTGCAAGACACATGGGGGAAAAAAAGAGAAAGTTTGCAACTCAGTACTTGCTCAAATTTCTATCTGTTCCCAAATCACTGGTTTATATCTTGAATGTCTTTCCTTTGTCACCTTTATTTTGCAATTGGGCAGAAAATGAGATTTATCCAGCTGCCAGATTAGGCCTGTGTGTAGCATGAACATAGTTCAAGAGCTCTTATCAAGTTTTGGAGCAGATTATCTCAGAAAGCTCAAATGGTTGCCATGAATTGCACTGCAGCTGTATTCTCCCAGAATACAAAGGACTCCTGAGCTACAGTACAAACCAACACATGATTTTTCTTGGTAAAGAAAACCCCACTTTCTGTTGATATTTTTCAATGGAGCTGAATGAGGAAAAGAAAACAGGACTTGGGCAGATGGTGGGGACAGGCTGAACGCTGCTTATTCTGCTTCAGAACATCTATCAGACTCACTGCCAGAAGCAGCGCTCACTGAAAAAACAGAGTTTCTGTGCTATTTTTCAAACCTTACAATTCCTGAGCTTGTCTGTGAAAATGCCAAAACACAGGCTACACCTCAAGCCATTGTAAGCCCTCTCACCCACAGCTACCCTCGGTGGCTGGAGGCTGGGCTGCCTTGTGGTGGAGAAGGGGAGCAGAGACCACCACGGCCAAGAACAGGTGCTCCCATTGGCAGGGGACAGATCCAAAGAGGTGCCAAGGGCCCTGCTGAGTTCAGGGGGAGTCAAGGTCGTTCAGCATCTCAGCTGATCAAGTCCTAGGAATTCGCAGCCTTTTTTTCTGCACATCACTGAAAAGCAGTTGGTCTTGTTCCTTCCCGGATGAGTGAGCGCTGCTCCAGCTGGGAGCGTTCTGGAAAAGGCCTCAGCTGGGAAGTACTGACTCTCTGTTACTGCAAAGAACGTCACCAGTGGGAAATCACTGTTCTACGAGTCTGGAAGCCATGTCCCTCCATTATATGTGGTTTGAATATGTTAGAATAAATTTAGGAAGCAATTCATTTCGGCAGTAGATGGTACAACAGACAATAAACAATAACACTCCACTTTTCAGACATACTAATTGTACCCAAACACTGAAGTGAAACATGAGGATTTCGAGTTCTAGCAGTGTTTTTTCATTTTCACAGGGCCAGGCCATGGGTGTGGAGGTGATGGACATGCTGTATTGAACCTAGCACACATCTCTTTCCCTCAGATTCTTTCTGAACTTGATTGCTCGTTTTTTCTTTTTGCCCTCCTACTCTGTCTTTGATGTCTGCTGGAGGCTTTCAGTGAGGTACCTGACCTCCCTTTGAGGGTCCAGGTAAACTTTATTTCCTGTGCAGTTGTGCCGCTGTTGCTTCATGGACCACCTGACAGGAGAATTCCTGAGAGCCAGACAGCTGGCACCATCTTTGCCAAAATCTAAAAACGTTGCTGCCTCAAACTTTTAAGCCCCTATCTGTAGGCTTACAAATCCTCCACCCTCGCCCAGACTACGACAGCATGTGCAACAACATGCAGCATGCTTAACTGTGCTGGCGAGTGAAGGGGTAAACCCTTTCCAGGGAAGTGTGCCATGGATGCAAGAGGCCGTGCACAATATACTTTCATTGAAGCAACTTGCAGTTACCAGTAACATTTGTGTCTGAACTATTTTTCCATATGGTTGCTAGGAGAGAAGATTTACTTTAAGAGATTTGAGAAAAGTAAATGTTGTTTTTCTGTTTATTTCAGCCTGTTTACTTCCTGAATTTGGCAGCATTTTCTCTATAGTCAGCAGAGTAGTTTCCTAAGTCCTGGCAGAAATATTCTACCCTATTGTCTGTTTGAGTCTTTCACACAGAAACAGGAAAGAGAATATTTCTTTTTTAAAAGTTTTTCAAAGCCTATGAAATGCAAACAACAAATTATTGTTGTTATTCATGTCGTTCTTCCTCTCCATCCTATATCTTATTACATTTTTATCACAGTACATCTGCAGACTTTTCTACATTTTATCCTTCATGCTGATATAGCTGTCTAGGAAAAGCCATGCTGGTATAATCCTCAGTGTAAACAGCTTTGCTGTGCTTTAAGCATAGCTTTTCAATTTAACCTAAACCTCTTCTTAAGAGGTATAAACAGACCAAAAAGTCTACTCTGATATTGGATTAAGACTGATCAGTTTGAGGTTTATTTGTATCCTATTCTCAAAACCTTTTGCATATAGACCAGACCATATCTGAAGCTCTTTTGAGTGAAACTGTGTAAGCCTATACCAAGTTCTTTGGGTAAGTATAAGCTTGCCTTTGTCCACTTCCAGACTGAGAAGAAGCTATCTGACCTTATTACGTGATGTTTAGCCCAAGGTAAAAAACCTTGTTGAGGCCCAGCTCTTAATTTGTTATTAGTGTGGAAGCAGATATGTCTTTTTGTTATTCCACTCAGACTAGACACAATGGATGAATGCTCTTCACAGTATAAAATGTAGACATATCTAAAATATCTTTAATTGTATCATAGGCTGCTGTAACAATCCTTTACATGTTCTTTAAAGGAACATTATCAGCCCAGACAACTCCATTAGTTATGGCAGAAGATTCTGATGTCTAGCAGTAATTTATAGCTACAGCTCTTTGGATGATGGCCAAGCAGAGCTCATGGACAAAAAGCCACTGCATACAAGTACAGTATCTGATTTGAGCTTAGTGCAGAGGGGATGCTTCTGACTTCTTGGATTTGCTATGCTCAAGTGCATCAAGTAAGTCCAGCATCAAATATGAGAGACCTGATGCTTTTGAAGTAGCTAATGCTGTAATTCATGCAGCACAGAGCAGCTTCTGGGATGCTGGCAGCTTTGGGTAACTGAGTGAAACATATCAGCTCTGACTTCTGTTCACTCTGCACTCTTCACTCAAGTGTAAATCACAGAATCATAGAATCTCCTGAGTTGGAAGAGACCCAAAAAGATCATTGAGTCCAACTCCTGGCCCTGCACAGGACACCTCAGTTATCAACAATGTGCCTGAGTGCATTGTCCAAATGCTTCTTGAATTCTGTCAGGATTGGTGCTGTGACCGCTTACCTGGGGAGCCTGATCCAGTGCCTGACCACCCTCTAGGGGAAGAACTGTATCCTAATGAAGATATAAACATAAAACCAGATTTGCTGACCAGATTCACCAGCAAACTGCGCCTACTTTGTGCTGTTCTAGAATAAAACTATGTGGCACACACCCATGAATACTGAGGAACAGCTCTGTGAAGCTGTGAAAAAGGATCCATAAAACAATGGAGAACTCTTTTGTATCCTAATAGCATTAATTCCTAATTTCTTTCTCTTTGATAACTTTTTAAACTGCCACATATTTTTCCCTTTTTTTTCTGCAAGTGGCAGGGCACTGTGTCAGTAAGTACATAGCAGTTAACAGTAGGTCTCCCTGACAGACCTGCAAGGAATAGCTACTGATTGTTTTCTGCCTCTTGCAAACCTACTTAACTGCTAATGGCTTACATCTGGCTTTGCTTTGACACCCCTGTTAGAGTGGGATAACAACGTTTGCAAGAGAAGTGGACCACTGAAAATATTCCAAATATTGACAATGGAAACATTTTTATTTCTGCTCACTCAAGCCTAGCAGTGATTTGAATATATAAATTAAAATGTGTTCAAGATCACAGCTTTTCTCCACGTGACAAAGTTTGGAAATTGAAACACAAACAGCGCCTAGCTGTGAAGATATGTATTTATATATATCCTATGCTTCATAATCTTTATATATGTATGTCTACATAAATGTGTGTGTGAATGTGGCTGGTAGGTAGAGATGAACCTGACTATCATAGCTGGGCTTGGAGCTGGCTGGATAACTCAATGTGTGTTAACTCAATGGCTAGTTAATGGTTAATTCAATGACTAATTCAATGGCTAATTCAATGGCTGGTTAACTCAATGTGTACTGTACTTCTACAAAAGGTCTTTTCTCTGACAGTGCTATCCTGCTAATGTGCAGACTGTTTAACCCTGATGCCTTAGAAGAAATATGTCCTCGAGTGGATTCCTTGTCCTGTGCAGAGCAAAGGAAGCATTTTTTTATTAATTCAAGACTGTTTCCTCAGCTGGGATTTAAAAACAGCTACATTCACCTCAAGACTGGGTGACTAATCTGTTTTTCAACATATACATTGTACTATATGTCAGGAGAATTGTCATTCAGAGATCTGCTTCTTCTTTCATTGATAGGAAACTTTCATTAATTTCAACAAGACCGAATTCTACTTTCAGTCCCGTGCTATAATTAAAATGAGAATAAAGCAGCTTTAATTTTCATATCTATGACAAAATTTTCTTAGCTTATGATCTGGCATGCCATATTTTGCGCCTTGAAACAAAACCAGTGATCATTTCAATATAATGGACTATCTATTAGGGAACAGAGATATGACGGATTTTAGGCACCAATGGTGTGGAGAGGTAATAACCTTTAATTAGATTTCCCTTTGTTCACCTCATGTCTAATGAAGAAGCAAATTCACAGTTCAGTAGCAAATGAGAGCTAATCAAAAGAAAAATATTAATTTGTTTAACTTGTGCTCATGTTTTTTTCAAAGTAAAGTCTTCTGTTATTATTTTCTTTTCAGTTCTTTCACAGGAAGAAAAATACATCTTGTGGATAATAGCACCCTAAAACAAGTATTCAGAACTGGCAGCCTGTTAAAACTTTCAGACTGAGAAAACCTCATGTGAAATCTAAGAACGTGTTTGGAAATCAGTTTCTCAGAAAAAAACACAAAGGCTCATTACCCTCTCCCAGTATATATCAACAGTTGGATTCCCATAAGAGAACTGGTTTGTGTGCCATCTCCAGTGCAAGGTGAGGGAACACCACTTCCATGGCCAATCTCTGCATGTAGGAGCCCAGCAGAGAGAAAGTGTAGGTGGCACTGTTAGGAGAGGGAAAGTCATCACCTTTTCCTCCAGGAAAATCAACCTTCCTGCATCCTGGAAACGTCCAGATGCTTTTAATGCCCTCTAAGGATATCAGCAAGCCTAAAAGAGCACTGCATACAGTGCTCAAACCATTCTGGAGATTTCTTGGCATACAGATGGCACTAAATTGAGGTGCAAACCTATCTTTTCCCTATTCTGAGACTGCCCTTAACTGTAACTGCATATTTAGAGGAAGGCATTCCATGACTTTGCACATGTTTCAGCAACCTGTTCTTTCAATTACCGATTCTTACAAAATATACCCATTCAGCTTCTCTGTAAGAAGTGAAAATAACGTCTAATAATAGAATATTACTATGTAGAGCATCATTTTACCTAATAGCTAAAGTAGCTAAAACTTGCATTAATTTTCAACTTTAGGATACTATACTTAAGTTTCTTGATGTTTGGCAAATAGCCTGCCAAACTATGTCTTTGTGCATGCAAAACCATGGTAAATCACGCCAAATGTGAAGAGTTTACGAAGGTACAACTGAAACCAAAATCTAGTCCTTTATATGTAAGTGACGTTATTAAAAAAAAAAATCCCATAGAAATTGCTTTCTAGCTCAAAATATCAATGATAGAGTTGCTTCTTGTTCAGTAATGAAAGGTTCAGAGTGCGATAGAAATGAATGGGAAGAAAACATAGAAGAATAGAAGAGTGGTAGTTGCCTTGTAGGAGCTGCTCTCAAAGTAGCTCCCACTACGTGCACCACCAGTGCAAATTTTTGCTTTGAGCCAGCTCTGAAGATTTTAAGTGATGATTGTATATTTTCTGAGCTCCATAGGTATCTTTGAGCATAAATATTCTCTTCTTGGCTCATTAGGCTTAGTTCCTGACTGGGGAAAAATATTCAGTGATGGCATAATTTAAATACTGTAGGCTGTAGAGCTTCAAAAAAAGAATTCATTCACAGTAGACGACACAGATTTGTAACCTTTCTTATGCCCTTTTTATGGAAATGAAATGCAAGACTGACTGACTTAAAATAATTAACACTAGAAAATGAGGGTTGATTTCCAGTTAAGAATGTGGTGCTTCAATCCTGGTTTTTTTTTAAATTTGCTTTGTGGTTTATTTGTTTGTTTGTTTGTTTGTTTTTGTTTGTTTGGTGGTTTGGTTTGGTTTGGTTTGGTTTGGTTTGGGTTTTCGCTTTTCTTGTTGGGGTTTTGGCGGGGGGGGTTGGGCTTTTTTGGATCTTTTGGTTTGGTTTGGTTTTTTGGTTTTTTGGTTTTACTACTTTAGGACCTCCTAGATTCACATTTATATTGCTATCACCAACATGAGTTTGAGCAGGTCATACTAGCTTCAAATATTAGTTAAGCTAAGTCTTAAAAAAAAAAAAAGAAGCTTAAGATAGTACGCATACCACAAAGAAATTTCTTGCTCCAACAACAGTAGTTGGTTTAATTTGTTTCCATGCCAGAGTGTAAAAGTAAACACTCACCACCCCCACCACCCTCTGCCAAGCACAAATGGAGCTCGATTTTCTGTTGCATTCTATGTCCTTTGGGCAGTTTTTTTATTTTTCTTTTTTTGTGAGAAACTAGTGAAATAATACATTGAAACAATATGTTTGTAGATAGTAATCTCCCGTTGCTACAACCTGCTTGACCCAAGGAATAGGATGAGCAAGGAAGAGTTCCTGCTGCTGTTCATGGGCACAAAAAAGACACTTGAGAGGTGCAATGCAAAATGGAGGGTCCATAGCTAATGTCCTTACATCTCTCTTGTACAGTGGAGCCACAGTTCAAACTGTGGTGAACATAAAAACTGGAATAAGCAGGATCCATCTTATTTATAAAATATTTAAGGATCTTCTAAGGTGAAAGTGTGACATAAGGGTAATAAGAAGAGACTGCCTCATCCTGTACACATGCATAAATGTGAAAGTAATTCCAGAGACAGGCAGTGTTGTTCTTTACCAACATTAGATTAGACTAGAGTATAAAGATTTATTTCTTTATTCTGTCCAGGAGAAGAAGAACCAGTGAAGACAGGCAAAGCCAATGACAGAGGGCTGTGTAAACCCCTCATGAGCACTCTCCTGCACCCACGTTCTTCAGTGGAATGCCTTTTCCCCATCCACAAAGCCAATTTCAGTAATCCCTTTTACCATCAGCACTCCGTTAGAGCAGCAGTATAAAAACACAACCTCGCCCTAAATAGCACTGCTAGCACACCTTTCTGTAGATGATACAAAATCATTTAGTCGTAGGCAAGGAATTACACTGGACTGATTTTCCTGGCTTGTACACACAAACAACAGCCTTTCCCCCTAGATCTGACAAAAAACTGCTTTGAAACAGCAGTATGACTTGGGGGTTAGCTGCTTTATCAACTGCACCTCACTTTGTCACACCTCCAGCTTCACAGTAGGATCGTCATACCAGGCACTGTCATAACAAGTAGAGTTTGAAATGTGAGGTTTCTTCTAGGCCAGGTGTGTAGCTGAAGAGATGTTTGCCCTGGAGGCAAATATGAAGAAGGAAAGGGAAAAAGTCAACAAAGCAGATCATTTTTCTTACAAATAAGCAATTTAAAAAGTCATTTATTAATTAATGCAATGAAAAATGCAAGAAAAATGAAAAAATAATTTTTAAATCTGGTTGTTTCTTATTACAACCTATTTTGCAATTAAAAAGGTAAAAGGAGTAATTATATGGATATTTCATTTCTTAACTAAAAATATGCAGCTCATGCCAATCATCCATCTCTGCTTAACTCTTGCTAGTGCAAGCCATGTCTGACAGCCATTCGTAACCAAGCTGTCTTTCTTTGCAGTTCCACATGAACTGTCATGGAATTCGCTAAACTGCAGAATTTCCAGATTTACATTTCAGCAATTAAAGACATGGCTTTACCTGAATCTACTCAGCTTCTGAATTGAAAAGGTATTGTCTTTTATAGGAGAAATCATAAATGGTTGAATCTATCAAATGGTTGAATCCATCAATACAATTTTTTTGCTTAGAAACCTCTTGTTCTAATTCTGGCCCGGTGTGACCCCAGCTCGCTCGCACATTTTCAGAACACCATCCACAGAGTTTAGCACTGGCACAGGGGTCACTATAAAACGCTGTTGGACGCTTTTAGAGAGTGATTCACCCAACATGGTGTTATGTTAGCCTGCATCCAAAAGCAGTATGTGGTGGTAGTAACTACACAAGTAAAGTTTTTCCTGAAACAATACCGTAAAAAATATGATAGCAGTTTCTACAACTTAAACTGCAAGGAAAACCTCTTGGTGGGTTCATTTCACGAAACCTGCTCACACTGAAAGGACATTGATCATGTCTCCCCAAACCAAGGTGCATGTTTCCACGTGAGCTCTTACCATATCAAAAGTACATCACGCTACATAAACACGGGTCATGTGCTCAGCCATTGACTTAAATGAAAGGAGTTACAGAGATATGACTCAGTTCACAAGAGAAATGCCTTTGCTTTCATAATCACTAATGTTACAACACAACTATCCACTTTTTTAAGAATACAGAAAAGAAAAAAAAAAAATCAAAACCACAAACTGCACATTCGAGGCACCAGGAAATGATTCGCCTCATAAAATATTTAATCTCCACACATCAAAGTATTACATGCATGCATTGCACTCCTTGTCTTCTCCAGCCATTTGCACTCTGCTAAAACAGACATTTAGAAAATAACTAACCTCTGTTAGCCAGCTACAGGCACTTCACTAATCATGAAAGAAGAAAGTTCACTAAGCTTGAAATTATTGAGCCCAGGAGTGATAGATGTGACAGGAAGTTTATTAAAGACCAAGAACAAAGTTCCTTTCACTCGGCTGCAGTGCAGATCTCTTATCTGTGGTAAAAATCGTCACAACATTTGTATGATGTGGAGATGCTTTGCCTTTTAATGTCCTAGTGACATCAGCAGGAATCTTGTGAATACAACTTAAACATGTAACGAGTTTCAAATTGGAAAAAGTTCATACTACTTCTTTTGAGTGAATCTTAGGTGAGTAAGAAAAGCAATAAATGCATGCTATCCCTTTGCAGTTTTACCTGTTTTGAAGTGGCAAGCTTTATGTCATGAATAACACCTCAGTCTTTCCAATGGACACTTTGGTATTACATTATGTTTACTTGGGTAATGCAAAGAAATCCCATCTGCAGCATTATTCACACTTGGATTCTTGCTCTACGGCTTGGCATATATTTTGGAATAGATGCATTTCAGTTCCTCTGCTGCTCCTTAACAACTTCATTGGAGAAAACTGTTTTCACTAGACTTGTCCTTTGCAGAGATAGGTCTACCTGTCACAATAAGGTTTTTTTGGCTTCATTTAGTTGTAAGAGTTCAGTGTTTAACTATGGAGCTGCCAGTGCTCCAGTTCTCAAGATCCAGCTTTATTATTTCTTTTCCTAATAGGACTTGTCATTTGCAGGCTAAAAGCTTATGAATTTTTTTTCCTATACTTGGTTTATCTTTCTACTTTTACTCTCCGTAGAATGGACTATGCACCTCCAGGTCTGACATAAGAAAGCCAGTAATATTTCTTTGTGTCACCATTTGATTACAAAATACTTGGAAAGCATTGTAATAATACAAAAAGTAAACTTAGGAACCTAAATAAATTGAAGATAATAAAAGAGCAAAGAGGGCAAAAGATCATTTGACACATTCAAAGCCAGCTGACATTTTATAAAGCAATGTTGCTGTTCTGATCAGGAATATACCTTTTTTAAAATTCATTCTTTTTTTCATTCTCCTGTCGTTTGTGGGTAAAACACATGGTAAGAAGTCTGCTAGTGATCATATATCTGATCTTCAGAATTTCATTCTCACAGATTGAAGGATAAGAATTTGCGGACAGGTACTTGACTTTAATAATGTCCATGGTCCACTCTACAGTTTATCTAGTGTGAAGATTGCTGCCCATCTGAATTCATTCCTCACTAGCTGCACATTATTCTGTGCTCTGCAGTTATGCTAAAGAAGAAGAGATACCTAATTTCCCCTCCTTCTTTCCCTCCACAGCTGTCCTGTCTATATAAAAATGATGACCCAGTTGCAGTCTTCACATGTTGTGACCAGCAATGCTGGTAGAAAGAAAATCCAGAGCATGGAATCTATTGGCAGAGGGAACAATTTGTTTTGTAATAAGGCCAATTTACTGACAGTTTTTGCATTAGGAATCTGTTTATGAATATCTGGGTATAGTTGCCTGCTTGATTGAAACTAAAAATAATTACTTTAACAGGGAGGACAGAATTTGCAACTTTTTCTCTTTGACATCTCTGGTCTCAGATCCTACTCTAGCCAAATGGGGATTGTCAATCACTATTTGAAAAGAACCAGAAAACAGAGGAGTTAAAACAATTCCTTTTTTCTCTTCTGAAAAGCAGTATCATAGCTGGCTAAATAAGGTCTATACTGTAGGAGAGGGGAAGGGGGAGCATGTGCTTGTGTTGTAACATGACTCCTAACTCATCAGATGGCACCCATCATCATCACAACCACAGCCTTTCAGTGTGCTGGAATAAACTAATTATCTCACTGACAGCTCAGGTTTTAATTCCCATTTGTAAGCATTTGTCATGAGCCTTGGTCAGCCAGTTTTTAAAGATTGCCATGAATTATATATTTCTCTCTTTTTAAGACTGCCTAAATATGGACAATTACAATGCCTTGGAATGGTTTTCAATAAACACATTTGTGCTTGCTGCTGCTGCCAGACAATTTGAATAGGACAAAGCTTTTCACAGTGCTGATTGTAAATTAGAGTTCTAATATCCAGTTCTTCTAGAGCTGAAGACTATTCAATCCCCAGGACAATATGCAGGGGAAGATCCTTCTCATGCTTTGAATCAATGGAGCCACACTTTAAAAAGGGTTAGATACTGGACCAAATGAATTTATTGACTGCGGTAAAGTGAATCCAAGTTCACATTTCCTTTAATTCCACCAGTCTTAATGTGCATTACATACACTTATTGGACAGCAAATGAAAGCGAGGCTTCATCCCCCGTATCGCTGGGCACTTAACTGGGATGTTGTTAAGACCCTGCCTACCCTTCACCTAGTCTCAGTAAAAGCAAGGGACATTTGTCCCTCAAAGGCCCGGGCACATGGCACAAAGGACAGAACTAAAGGGTAAAATCAAGGCAGATTTTTTTTTTTTTTTCAGTAAGAGAGGAAAGCAGCCTAGTAGTGAAATTTATTGATGAAAGCAATACACTTGATGGTGTGACAACTGTGGTATTATACAGTAGTCGTTAATATTGCACTCATCAGCATGATGCAGGGCCCTTCTCAAAGAAAAAAATCCCCTACAGAAATAGCTAAATGAAACAGCTAAAAATCCTTCATTTTGCAGTCTCTGCTCACAGCGCAGTGTTTTAGAAAGTCTTAACGAATCGGTGAGGCAGTCTTCTATATGGTGTGCACTGATATTTAATATATAGCTTCAGGAAATATCTTTAGAAAAAAAGCACTATTTTGCTCCCTTCTTCATATTGTTTAATAAATTAACAGCCAGATTCATCACTGGTAAAATTTTGTTCAGTTGCATTAAATGGAGTTACAGCACACAGGAATTGGCTTAGGGGCTTTATATTTTAGATCTTCAACAATCTTTCCACATAGCATATGCTTTTCATGTGTTTTACACCCATTTTTGGACACCTGGAAGGATAAACAAATAATACAAACAAGTTGCAGGTACAGTCAACATACCACATCAGTTATATCAGTTATTTAGGCACTACTTCCAATAACTCATCAATAGTCAGAAACAAAGGCTGTTTTTTCATAAATACATGCCAACAAAGGCATGTATTTATGAACTAATTTTGCATTACTGTTTCAGTGATAAAAGTACCACTGCTTTTCTGGTTGCCTACACAAGCAACCTATGTGACACTAAGTACTTTACATGAAAATATATTCTAGTATATAAAAGCAGTAACACTCAAAAAGAAAAGAAGCAAATAGCATAACATTTCTTTCCATTCTAACATTTTTTTCAGGTTGGAACAGGTTCTTCCTATTCACATCTCAGCTGTTGTCAAGGGTGAGAGCACTTTCCATCCAGCATCAGGTAACAAGAAGATATTTACATGTTTTTATCAGTCAGCTTTGATAAACAGACTGTTTTATGGTATTTTCTTCAGATCTTGAACATTATTATGAGTCTTTTCTACACTGCTTCCAATTGTTCACTATCTCTTTTGAAAATGTGAACATCAAAAGTATGTCTACATTTTTTTTTTTCCTTGAGCAGAAAAGAAATGGTTGGATAGTTCAATCCAATGAGTGGGGTCACTTGCAGAAGAAAAATCAATTCCCTGCCTATATTCTTTGGCTGTCTATCCACATATCTTTCTAGAATTTCATGTTTAACTGTATTTTAGTTATGGTTCATAAATCCATAACCTGCTTTCTGTTATATGACTCTCCCTGTGCTCCATATCCATATCCTCCACCCCACTCTGGAGGTGCACTTCAAATTCCCTGCCCCATATAATTTTATACTTATTATTGTTTTGTTTTTTTTTTTTTCATTTTTGTATTATGAGTGTAAGCTGTGTAGGACTATTGATGGACTAAGGCAGGATAAGAGGCTTGAGGAGAGTCTAGGGTTGAAAGCGACGTTCAGGTTATCGTTCTACATGAAGAGTGAATGCAGTAGAGATCAGGAAAAGCAGTAGCTGTGAGGATGTGCTTGTTAGAAGTGGTGATCACAGGCAGGGAGATACATGTTTCACTTCATGTGCACTGAATTTGATCGTCAGATGAGTATACATTAAAAGATGTCAGAGACAGGAGGCACGACGCTGATTTGCACAGAGAGGTTGTATCTGCACTGATGTATAGTGCAGACCCAGGCACAGGTTTCATCCCTGGAACTCATCCACTCACACTGTCAGAACACTCAGCAGTCCCTGCCAGCGCTGTGACCTTGTCACTACTCCAGAAAAAAGCCTGGGAACTAGCAAAGGTCGGGGACCACTCCCAAAAGGCAAATTAGATGGAAACCATCCCGATGTGAAAGTAAGGAAAATGTAACACTATGGAAATGGCCAGACCATGATAGTTGCCCTCAAAATGAGAGAGTGGCTAGGGGTTATTTTTGTACTGATGTAGCCAAGTAATCATGTCTGGAGTAGACCGGTATATTTTTGAATACAGAGAACTTTTAAGACATCTAGCAGACAACAGAATCACTGTGTCAATGAGAGAATCCAAAGATGCAACGCAGAGGGATCAGAGAAACTGAAGAAGAAAGATGAAAAAATCTTCAGAGATCTTCAAACTAGTACTTTGCACTAGAAACAATTTGGCTAGGACCAGCTTCCTTAGAAGTTTTTGTTTCTTATTGTACTGCTCACCTCAGTAGTTTGCAGGGCACTTTTTGTTATATTTTTTAGAAACCTCATTGGTAGTGAGTTTACCAATTTTCAAGACATTGATGAAAATGCTGAAAAAGAAATTATATCTAATGCAGAAATACAGACACCTGCATGAGGATTCTCTATTGACAACTATTTTTCTGATCTGTTAGTTAGCAATTTCTTAATCTCTTATTATGCTTTATTGTTAGTGTACTGTGCAGTATTTTGAATAATACTGTGAGGTAATGTGAAGTCATTCACCCTACTGGAGCCCAAATAGAGATACACAACAGTTTTCTCAAGCAATCATACTCTTGTCAAAGTATCACACCAAATTCTTTGAGAAAATCTAATTTTCAGAAAATGATCTTGATCAATTATGCTCCTCACTCTTCACTCCTTTTTAGCTTTTAGAAGCATCTTTTAGAATCAGGTGTGAGTCCTCTCTCACCCTGGCTCCTAGGACTTGTACCACACGATCCAGCCTGTGATTACTCCAGTATTCCTGTTTCCCTTAAATGAATAGTGGTACTACACAAACGCTTTAGCAGTTTCATGAAGTTGTCACATTTTCTCTGGAAATTACAAGTAAATAACATCAGACAAGGTATAGGAGAAACCAAATCTTTAAGGACTCTGATGTTAGAAAATTATTTTAAAAATACTATACTTAGAAGATGTTTATTTAAATCCTTTTTATGTCCAGTTGGCTGGTGGATGGATTATGATACAACATCATAGATCGTCACTCCAAATGCAGAACCACCACCCCCCCCAACATATATACTCAGCAATTCTGTATTTTCCTTATAATTAATGCCTGGATCATGTCCAAGTGCTTCACCATTAGAAATTCCAATTCTTTCTGCTTTTCATCTGTGTTCCTAGTATTAGTATACAGATCTTTCACTCCTCGTTTTCCTTATCAAATATCAATTTAGTCTGTTCACATTTCCTTCAGTTTGATTGTACACTGTATTTGCATCCTAGTGAGGAGATTTGATCCCCTTGCTGTGACTCACATAGCAGCCTATTTTTACAGCTCTCTCTCTCACTGGAAAATAGCCCAGTGCTCTGCTAAAATAACACTTCTACTGCACAAAGTTTCCTGCCTTCTCTATGTCCTTGCTCACTTTCCAAAGTCCCAGCAGTCATCCATTGTACTTTCTATAGAAGAAAAACCTTGACATAATCCACTGTCAAAACCACATGAAAAGTGTAGAATTATTAGAAAGGCGAGTAAGTAATGGTGTGAAGCAAAAGACAGGACTAGCTGAGCCTCAAATGTAAATATTTAAATAGGGGCTCTAACTCATATTCATTACACAGTTAGATTGCATGCAGAGCATCTGAACAGAAATATGTGCACTCTAATTGGGACATACCGGAGCTTGATACATTGCTTTTTCATGTTTAAGCATTGTGCCAGGTAAGCAGAAGACACTGACTCCTTTTCTGCCTTTATTTTGGTTAGTAGAAATTTTGACATTGTTCTAAATGGGAAATGGAGCAGGGTTATATCCTAATACATGGTTCTCCTCTGGGGTTCAGAGTGCTATTGCCATGACCAAGCTCATTCAGCTTCTTGCAGCTGTAATAAAATTGCAAAGAAGCATTTCTCCTACGGAAAAAAAGGAGGGAGATGGCTCCTGAACATGCTAAGCTGATGTGACAACCCCAGTATCTGAAAATGTCCGGAAAATGTTTTCAGGAATCTGATATGAGGTGTCAGCAAAACTGGCTCTGCCGGCAGTTAAGTGTTTATAATTGACGAAGGTCAGCTAGATTGCATAACTTTCAGTGAAGCAAGAGTAAAACTCAACATATATATTAACAGTGTTCAAAAGTTACAGAACATTTAAAATCCATTAGCTAAAATCCAAGAGCTAAAACCCATGAGCTAAAATCCAGATAATTTCAACAGGCACAAAGAGTAAGTACATGCTTTTAAGAGAATTTGTGCTTTCAAGCTGTCTTAATGTCACAAAATTAAAAAAAGCTGTAATTGTTGGGGGGGATGGTGGTGATACACTGCAGATTGTGTACTGTCAGTGTCCCTGAAGGCAAAGTTGTTTCATAAACTTTAGCACCTTTAGGACTTCTCCCCTGCACACCCCCCCCCTTCCCTCCCCCAAAATGCCAGGGACATCAAAGCAAGATATTGTAAAGGTGACAGATGTGATGTTTTCTGAATTGCTAGAAAATTGTGTTAGGAATGTACAAATCTTTACCAGATACAGCTGTCTCATCTTTACATTGCTATATTTTTGCATGAATTGTTAGGATATAAGATGATAATAAGCACTTACTAATTTAAAATCTAATCTGAACATGATATCATGATCCTGAAAGCTAGGTGGATGTCTCATCAAATTTCCTTTGCTTTTTGTTCTTGAAATGACAGCAGTATATTATGATGTGTTGAACATCTGATCACAGCAGATTACCTAATGCTAACAGAATCAGAAAACAGGGGTTTTTTTTTCTGTTTTGGGGGCTTTTCAACACTTGTATTTTGCTTAAGGGCAAGAATGAATCAGATTTGGAAAAGGGCACTCAGATTTCCTTTAATTATACCCATGCTACCCACCTCCATTTCCCCTCCCCCACATCTTAGGAATACCCATGATGATCTGAATAGTCATTTTGCAGCACAACAATTTCTGCAAAGGACCAGAATCACTCACAGCCACACAGTTCTATTCCCAGCATTGGACAGCAGGGTGAGTGCAAGCATTTGGCATGTAAACAAGACCTCTCTGTTTATACACATATTGTAAGTATTAGGTGCTAGTGAGTTGTTTCCAGCAGAAGTAAAACATCCGGATACTATTATATGTGGGGGAAAAAAGGGTTGATGGTTTATTTGGAATTAACGGTCACCCTTTCTTCTCATCTATACAAGAGAATGCAAATCTTCTGTAGCCTGGTACAGGTTGCTAAGACTGCTTCAAAGTCGTGAGAAAGATACTAGAACTTCACGAATGCAAGAAAGGGCAGCCAAGAAGCTCCATTGACCAAACACACCTGAGTTAGGCTTCATACTGTGTACCACAGACTTACATTCCTACGCATGCTCAGAATACAAATGTCGCCTCTGAAATGTGTGGACAAATTTGGACACCCACTTGAACTTTGGAAGCATCACCTCTGACTTAAAAATGGCAGTTGAGTGAGATCATAAAATAATTCTTCAGACACTGAGAACACAAAATTAACTACAACATCCAGCACTTGCACTCTCAGTCTTGTCTGATGTGGCTTGTACTGGCCACTGTGAAAGAAAGGCTGTTGAATGATCTAGAAAGACACTGAGCACCTTCTCTTAAGAAACAGAGAAAATGGTCCTTATTAGTAACATCATTAACCACCAAAAACTTGTCAATTGGAATATCTCTAGAATCAGACAGAAAACAAAAGCCAAGAAAGAAATAACAAAGACATTTCTAAAATTCTTAGGAAGTAAAACTTCTATCTACTAGCTTCTGTTGGCCTAGAATGCAGTGTCAAAATATACTTCTATTATAACTTATTATCTACATTCATCTACATAACTTATAATTTGAAAAGGCTATAAAAAGAAACAGACTGCATGCCTTTTCACCATCATTTTATTTGGATGAAGCGATCCTGTTTTTGCTACATTTTAAGTGGTCCTTTTTTTCTAACTTGTCAGGTTGGTCACCACCATCAACATTTCAGAATAACCACCTCTGTGACTTCAGTGGCTCTTTATTGCTAAAACACAGGTAAAATGCTGTCATCTTCAACACAGAAAAGGCCATCCACCTTCCAAAGAAATGTCTGCTGAGAATACAGACCATCTGTATGGTAGCTCCAACAGCAGCCAGCAAGTTCAGAATAAAACCAGGCAAGACAGCTGGGAACCAGCCAGGTGGCAGTCCTAATTTACACATAAGCAACAGCTCTTACATTTAACAAACCCTCATAGCTCCGTGGCACTGTGCCGAGATACATTAGCTGAAAGCCCACATAGCCATTTTTTTCAGTGCTAACTCTCTTTTTCATGTCTGCTGCCTTCCAAAAAGCATATGCAGTGTCCACCAGCCTGACAGACGCACTCCTCTTCCATAAGCAGAGCAGCCATACGTGTTCCAGAGCAATGCACAGAATTCCCAGTGGGATCACCCGGCTTCTCCACACTGTAATGACAGCTTTCATGGTACTGCAGTGCTCCACTGCTCTCTGAGGGAATAACCATTCAGGAACTAGTGCTTCTAATCTCAAACTCAACCATAGATTAGGCAAATCTTTTTTCAGGGTGGCCTCAGACTTCTTCTAATTTTTTTTATGTTCAAAAAAGGTGAAGTACTGTAGTTAAAATGGATATTACTGCTCAAGGTCATCACAGACTAAATAAGCCACAGAAAGTGGCACAAATAATACAATAAGATCATATGCAGATCTGTGATTTGGATTTCTCCTGGAGTAAGAATACAAGAGTTTTATGTGATTTCTATTGCTTTCCAGTATTCTGCTCAGATGCATTTCACACCTTCATTTGTCTGCTGTTTTCTCCTATTGCTGCTCCCAAAAATTCCACAGCAATGGAGGAAAAAAGCTAACAAATCCTTCTATGAGCAACTGTAGCATTGAACAACCATTTTGAAAATAATTTTCTTGATATGAGCAAAAACCTGTCTGAAAGACTCAGAAGCATAATGGTATAACAGTACAGCAGATGGTAGTTCGTACTTTGTCATTATTCTTCTAACCTAAATTTCTGCTTGTCTATATAAATAAATGTGGTATGTCCATGAAAGGTACCTTTACAATTTGTTCTGTCTGTGGCAGGAAATAGTAATGAAACAATTTGCCAAGAGACAATTACAGGGCTGATGGTAAGTGTCTTCTTGTTGTGTGAGAGCAGAGATAAGAAAACAAGACATACATTTTATGCATTTTTTCTAAACATTCTTCACATTCCTCTACCTGTTACTGACAGTGGCTTTAGTGGCTGACCAGCATTCCTCTAAGGAGCAAACAGATGGCTGGCATTTAAAAATCTCCCCCTTCTGTGTTTGGATCAGGACCAGGTTCAGTGCCGACACCATGAGTTATACACTGAGTGGAAAGAATACACTGGTCAACAGGATAATGGAAACAGAAAGAATGCTTTCTAATACCATTTCTTCTCAGTCTTTTCTGACTGATCTTTAAGTAGTCACAGTGTTCGACATCAGAAGTTGCTATGCGGTGATAGTGAGCTTAGATTTTGTTATCACTAAAGTGGCGTGGCTCTGGGAAATGTCCCTTATATTGGTCTTGCTTTCTTGGAAGATCAAAAAAAAAAAGTATGAGAGTATGCCTTGCTAAACTCACATATAGTAGCACTGTACCTTGTGACTAACCCAATCATTGCATCTACTTTTACTCAGGGGCAAAACACTGCCATTCATTCATCATACCTGTGCACGTGGTTACTGACACCAAGAAATAGCACCAGTATATAGTAAAACACGTGCATGATTTATCAGTGACATTGTAATCAGTGAAAAGAGCGCAGGGATACACACGTTCAACTTGGCTAAAATTGCACATTTAAATGCTGCTGCAAGACACGACCACTGTCCCCACCTCCCTCTTTCAGTCTAGCTGAGCTGAAGTCCACACTCACAGGGGAGTACTGGTGTACGGATCTCCTGGATCAAAATGCTCCGCTCACACCTCAGTTTGTCCTTTTGAGAATCCTGTAACAAATCAGGAGAAATTTATTTATTGTAAAGCAAGCAACTACTTCTGCCATCCCTTTGGACAGCAACGATGGGCTGATACCAAAAATGTGGGGCCCATTCCTTTGCCTAGCAGTTGTCAGGTGTATTGAGGAGCCACAGAGCTCAGACCAGACACTTTCTCTTGTCCCTCTGCAGAGGTACCAGACTGAAGGACCCTTAATATTGTGCATGTTTTCTATACTGGCTGCTTATTACTCTACTGAGAGCAAAAGAGACATTTATTTTGTCTGCTTTTCTTTTTTTTCCTTCTGTTTTCGTTTCTTGTGTCCCCTCATTCTTCCATTCTGGGATGAACTGAACTCTGTATGGACTGTTTTGAGATTTCAAGCTTCTTCAGACAATTAACCTAAAGCCAAGTTCTAAGGCTGCAATACATTTCGAACGAAATAAGAATTTTACATAAGTGCAGACCAACTCAATCTATCTATAGCCTTGGTTCTAGCATAAGACATTTCTTTCATTGGTACAAGCCAGCTTGTGTCCGGGAGGTGTTACATTTGCTGATATTGTGACTATGCATAAAGTAAAAAAACATCTGTGATAGATTTGTGCTTATAAGGTCAATAACATAAACTTCAGCATTTCTTTAGGTTGAGTGAAGTTGTGATGGATGAAAAATACACTATTTTAACACCTGGACTCACCAAGGGATCTTTTCGGGTATCTGATTGATGACCTTTATGAATCAAAGACATACATACAGTTGCATAAAGTTAAATGGCTTGATTATCATTAGCATTGCTCATTTTAAAAATACACTTAGGTGTGCATCTACCTATGTGACAATCATAGTTAGGAAATCACCATCACTTCTGGCTCTTCTGGCATGACACTTTTTGCACACCAAAGTTCAAATGAATAAATAAACAAAACATCATAAGATTCTGCATGCTGTATTGAATAAGATGCACTAATATGACAAGCATGCTAACATTCATATTAGTATGATTATTTGTTTGCCAGTACAATGATTTTTTAATTGCTGTGTTGGTTCACATCAATCTTAAATAGAAAAGATTTTTGTTAAAAGACTCAAACGATTTTAGCATCATGTATGTATTACAATACGGCCTTGGGCTCACTCCTCTTGTCCTTATTCAGACAAATTGCTACTGTAATCAAAATAGCTTAAATAAAATATTATGAAATCAGACCCCAAACATTGGTTCATTTAATGAGAATAAAGTGAATAGAAGTGAATATTTAAAGTGAATAAAAAGTCTTGAGCACCATAAAATACGGACTAACTACGCAAGTAGTACTAACGACTTTGAAGAAAGCCTTTTAGTCTCCCAAGTAAATATATTAATTAGGCAGTTTTTATTTACTCGGGAGATAAGAACAGGTTGAAGAAACTGTTAAGGCTCTTTGGTAACTTAGACAAACTTTTTTGTCTACTGCCTGTCTACTTTGGAAGTAGCTTTTTACGTAGGGAAAGGCTCTACACAACAGCAACTGCAGCTGCAGAGGTATGTAGATCAAAATGTAACCTGAAAGGTTTTTTGATCTGCCAAAATCTCACCTAAACTTGATATGCCCTGATTTAATAATCTGCTATACCTGTGATCTTACGGTTCTTTTTGTTGTTCACAGGCTACTACTTTCCAAGACAGGTAGATAATACAGACTAACACGGCATCTGAGAATGCTGACATCTTGATGGAGAAATGACACAAATATTTTGCGCCCCAGGCATGATGTCTTCATATAATATGACCATCTCCCATTCTCTGGATGGCTTTCAGTAGCATATACAGGCAATCCACTACTTGACAACATTCCAAATCCAATTAGTTCTTCAATAACGCGTTCTACAATTACCCATCTATATTGTATCTGGTGACTTCCCAGGGACAATAAAAACTGTTCGCAAGGTCCTTGGTGTTTATCAGGAAATATCTAACAGTACTCAATTGTTCCCAGAAGTGAAGGAGGAGAGCACAGAGTCCCTGGAGACTGAAACACAGAAATGTACATCAGGGTGCAAAACACATAAGAAAATTAAAATGCTTAAGCATGTTGTTTATTAGTAGATGTTCTCAATGTTTAAAACAAAGACAGGAATTAAAAATAACAATAGTAAAAGAGGAAAAAAAATGATAAAATAAGGGTAATTTTTTTTCTTGTTACTACTAAATGTTTCTAAAGATAATTTATGTTTTTAACTCACAAATTATACTTGGAAAACTGCACTTATTTGATTCAATAGACAATAACTTCAAATGCAGCTGTTGAAAACTGAATTGTTTATTCTATTGCTGTGGTTTCCTGGCTGTGACCAGATGCAAACAGCTGTTAACCAGTTGCTTCTCTCTGCTCATCCCCTGGCAACGTGGTGATCAACAAGCACTACAAAATGCTTATCGCTAACTAGAGATAGGAAACAGTTTAGACATTTACCTCCAATCCAACAATTCAGTGATGCAGTATTTATTTATTTAAGATCATGAATCTGTTCATAGATCAATTTTACTATGAATAAATTTGTATTTAAAGTTATATTATGCTTAATAATGAGCTTAATAACATGTTCAACTAAGCATCTGTAAAATCAAAACAAAGGCAAAAGACACAGACAGCATGTTTTGGTGTATGCACTGGTCTTGCAGTAAATGCTTTAGGATATGACCAAAACCACTCAAGGCACTGATTACATTCCCACAGGTAATTGAATATTTGTTCCTCTGCTCTCTCCCATATGGCACACAAATGAGTTTCCCTGGCCCATATTTAATATGCAGGCCATTTAAACACTGGCATATTACGGGCTCCTCATAAGTTTTTCAATACCACAATAGCACCTCAGAACTTTACAAAAGGTACTGAATTTATCTCACACCTCTTCTGTGAACAAGAATTATCATTTCCTCTTTCTATGGAAGAATGCCAAAACAATAAAAACACCATTAATTCTTGATATCCAATTTGTTACCTACGCACCCTCTTTTTTACAATAATTTATCTAGCACAAGTACACACCCCAGTTAGATCTTTAGTGCTTAGCATTTTTTTAAGGCTAGGCCCAAAAACACTGGGGCTACTTGAAAATAAAGAACATGAAATTCTTCCCTAACTTTGAAAATCTGACTTGCCAAGCAGAAAGAGGACTGGTACAAAATTAATTTTTTACAGGGCATTTTGTTATATACTGGATCTTGAGATCTTTCTTTCGCTTCCAGTAATAGTCTGCCTCTTTCGACTGTCTAATCAGTTTATAAAGTGCAAAATGTTATTCAGAATGATTTTGGAGGAGGCCATCCTTTGTTCTAGGTAAACCTGGAACTCTAGAGTAAAAACTGGACGTGTTACCATCAAGATAGACCATGACATAAACAGGCAACAGCTGAACTCGGAATGCACAGTTATTTTGAAATGTGAAGCTTCCTTGTAAATTTGATGTTTCTTTAAGCTGGATTTTTGGACATAACAAGAGATCAAATCCTCAATTATCATTCAACACTGACACTGACATAGTTTATTACTTGAAAGAACTGGAATAACTACAAATAAAAGATGTGCAGGCCAGCAGAATAAGATATTTTTGACCAACTGGAGAACTCCAAAGGTAATTCCACATGGCCTCACTGCAGCTCACACTCCATTGTGAGGTTACCTGCTTTTGCAAATTAAACTTAGATATCAACTCAAACCATCTGTATTTAGTCGTGTTATTACCAATTTGTGAAAGAATAACAAACAGAAAGCGTTTTCTACAGAAATTACAAATACGGATTTTGAAGAAAGAAACTTGTGTTGTCTTTCAAGCCAAAACTAGTTTGACTAGCAATGAAAAAAGCTGGGACACTTCATGATTTCAAACCAACCAAAAAGCATAGCAAATCCCTCCTTCCTGAACAAGCTCATTCAGAATGTTGCCAAACCCCATGAATGTTCATCTACGTGAGGCTAGGAAAGCAGACCTGGCATTTGCTGGATTCAGACCAAGACCCAGCACTGAACATACCTTAACGGTCTACCACAAATGCACAGGAAACAGATAGTTCTCATTTTGTATCTCTTTCCAGCTTAACTTGGCCAACCATAAAATCTGATTGAGAAGAAATGGTACGCTCCACGTGCAAGAGGCTTCTGGTCTCCTCTGGAATGACATACCCAACCATAATGGTAGGGAAATCTCTCTAATTGCTAGAATTTTTCCTGCAATATCAATTGAACAAATTCTCTGTCAGCAACAAGTGGATAAAGACCAGCTGTAACCTTTCCTCTATTAATGTTTGACTTCCTCATTATTATGAGCACTTAAATAAAATCTGTTGCTAGGTAAAGAACAGAAGACTGAACCTCAGGAAGACAAGAGGTATAATGATAAAAAGCATTTAACTGCAGTGAAAAGCACTTCAAAATTTTTTAGCTAAGATAGAGGGGCTTTAATGATAACTTACATGTTCAATTAACCATTAAACCTGCAGCATGAGTAATGCTTGCTAACATCTCAGATCGGACAAGATAATATTTTTTCAGATTATTATAAGCTATCTCAGTATTTTCACTTCTTGTCATAAAACCAGTCATCTTAGGAGGTTTTTTGTGGTTTTGTTTGGTTGGTTGGCTGGTTTAGGTGGTTTTTTGAGTTGTTTTTTCTTTTCTTCTTTTTTTTTTTAATGATCATGGGCATCTAAAAGTTTAGAAGCAGCAATTGCGATGTGGCAATGCTTGTGCCACATCTGTATCATCATTAGCTGCTTTCATTTAGACTCAACTTTCAAAACTCATTTGCAATGAGCAAGAGATCTGAATGGCTCTCCCGACCGGCTCCTACGGAATAATCTTCTCATTCCTACAGAATACTTTGTAAAGTCATAGACTCTTTTTTTTTTAATACAAGGCCATCTATATTCTAGGATTCCACTTCCTGGGTGTAATTAATACTTTGGATTCAGAATGGGGTTAGCAAATAAACTCTCACACAGCAAATTCTCACAAAAACGACAACACTTATTTCCGTAGGAAATTCCATTCGCTTAGAATTTCCATGGAAAATGGACTGAATATGATCGAGCTCCTTTAGTAAGTAACTTCTCAGTATTCTTGTTAATGTTTTTTGAGATATCTTCTATAGTATAAAAATAAACCACAATATGTATGAAAAAAATTAATATAGCCTTAAACCTTACCAAAACAAGACATTTAATTGTACATGAATTTTCTCAGTGTAGAATTTCAGTTTCCAAATCCAGTCAAAAGCCATTTCAGAGACTGAAAAAGTTGTATCTCAGAACTTTGCTTATCACAGTATTACAAACTTTCACAGGTTTATGGAATTTCATAGTACTTTGTAATCTGATTAAAATTCATGCTTCTGACAACTTGTCACTACTTGAAAAATCTTAACATTGCTTTCTCAATTTCCCAATTACCCCAAAGAATGAAATCAGTGGGCAAACAAAAAGCAACCTGAAGTATATTTTAACGATATTAGGATATCTCAGGACTATCAAGTAATCAAGTTGGGACTTGATTCATATTTAAATGGCTGGCACTACCAACAGTGATATTCCTTTGCATAGCAGTTAGGTTAACTGCTTTCATCTCCATCCCACTTTCCAATTCCAAAGCACAACATTATTTTTCTACATCTGGCATTTTTAAGCCTCATTGCTGAAGCAATTCTTTGTTTTCTAAAGCAAGTGCTTTTTCTCAAGATTCAGAAACCACATTATTAATTTCCTAACTTCTTAGTATGCTCGTAAAGAAAGACTTCTATATGTCTGCAAATACTGATACAAGAAAAGGCCCCGAAACATGATAATGATAGCTAATAAAATATAAAAGCAAAGCTTTGCTTTCCTGTTGCTTTGCATACACAGTAATAAAACTACTTCCCTAGTAGGATATAAAGTTAACATCTCTTTCCAAATTGCTTCAGCACTTGTGCTCATAAATGGTATGGTATTAAGCCTAAAGCAACGTAAACATTATTTTATGGCATAGTATGCCCTTAGTATGGAAATACTGTGCGCTATTCAAGAGAGAGGCTCTGTAAAACTCTTTCGAAGGCTATGGTCCCACTTGATTGATGAGTTAGGAGATCACAGTGAGCGCTGTCACATTCAAAAAGTCAGGGCTGATAAGCCTGCAGGACACAGATTTAATCCTCAGGAGGAAGAACAAAAAGCTAACAGGGCAATACTGAAAAGCAAAAGGCAAGAAGCAGCTGGCTTTAAATTAATACCTATTTAAATGGTGTAGATGGAAACAGGCCAACTTTTAAAGTGATTTAGAGGAATTCTATTTTTACCATATCACTTATTACTGAATTTCATGAATTACTTCTGTACTTTTTAAAACTCCATTAGACATATCTATTTAAGAAAAAAGTAACCATAAGTGAGGTCTTCAGCACAGTGTATCATACCACAGTTGTATTTCAGGGTGGGATGCCACCATTATGAAGCTTATAAGCTATAAAGCTCTACAAGGTACTTGTGAAAAAGAGCTAGCACTCTAATAGAAGAGGAATTTCAATTTGAATGTACCGAGAGTGCAACTCAACAAGAGTGCTGTTGTTAATGATTGCAGAGTCACCACAGAGTAATGGAACTGTATTCCCTCCTGAAGTGCCTTTCTTACCCTTCCTCTCAAGGGATGAAGGAGGCAGGGTACCAGTTGCATAGGATGCATAAGAATGGCCACAATAAAGCAGTTCTAAATTGGTTTCTAACTTTAGTGTCAAACTATTCAAGGGGTAGTTAATGTTGCATAACTCACATGGTCATCCTAGAAATGAAATGACCACAGTTATTCTTCAGATGAATCTCACTGATATCCTTTCACATTTGCACTTCTTTGCTTGCGATTGCTCACCTAAGCATATTGTTCTGCCAAAACCCACACTGCCTCGCCAATGGTTTGCATGCACGTTCTTTTAATATTTGAAGTAATGGTTCTTCACCAGAGAACATGCTGGATAAGACAAATTAGCCAAACTCCAAATAATTACTACTTCTTTGAATGGCAGTAATTCTTAGCAATTCCATCTGATATTAACATCACATTCCACTATGCATTTTACAGACACACTGAAGTTTAGGACAGGGCTGGAGACTCACCTGAATACAGTGAGATACAGAAGGAATGAATACTTTGATCAAGGCTACACAACAAAGCTCTGGCAAAATTTACAAGAAAGGCCAAATATCCTAATATAAGGTTTAAACATTAGAGCATGAACTTTAACTGACACACATAAAAATGAAAAAAAACCCAAAACAAAACAACCCAACTCCAACAAACAAAAAATCCCAAAAACTTTCAGTCAGACACAATAATTAAAGGAAAAAAAGTCTTTTTAGAATAAAGATAAGTGTTTTCTTTTCCAGTGACAGAACCCAGAATCCTTTTAACTAATTTGTTGAGGAAATATGCCACAGTGGAATTTAGTATGACTGATTAAGCTATGTTAATACATTTTCCAGCTTTGGGTCCCTAGTCCCATTGCCCCATCTATGACCTTTCTAACTCAGGAATTATGTTACTTGTTCTACAAACAAGCATCCATCCATGCCAAAGGATATCATGGTTGAACAGAAATTATTTGAAGTGCAAGCACAAAACAAAGAGCACATGACATTCTGAAGCCCACGTATTTGTGTGCATTTGCTGAATATACTATATGCTATAGTATTTCTGCCACTATGTAAAATCATGATGCAAAGTGAGTTTGAGAAGATTGATCCCTCTCATTTTGAATAAGTATAACCTGTAAGTGAAACACACACATCATAATCCCAATATTTTTTCTAATAAGGTGTTCCCATGCAAAGTTGCTCTGTAGGGGAAACCAGCAGTTGGGAAAATCATTTACCTTTATAAGTCACTCGTATGGAAGTCTTGGTGTGTTACTTCTCACTGTTGTTTCTTCTCGTATATATTTCACTACCGCCAAACCACATATATATGACAAAGGTAACGTATACACATTCTGCTGGGTACTGTATTCACGACTTTCCTTGGAACTGTTACTAATGGTCTGACCAAGGTCTATTTGTTAGAGGGTGGAGGGATGAACATCTGATCCTGAAAGTACCAGCAAGCCTCCAAGCCACGCCTTTCTTCCTCAGGCTGACAGTTCTAAGCTCCAATTTTGAGTGTACAGGACAGAAATAGTAGCAACACACTGGAAAATTAGTCTGTGCATCTGCATCATGAATCTTTTTACCAGATTCAAGCCCCAGCTACTAACTCAGAAAAACACTGAGCACATAAGATGGCTACACTCGTAAATGAGAGCAGGACGAAGCAACCTTCAGATACGCATGCGGTAATACAGTTTTTCTTGAAAAAATAATATAATTCCGATTGAAGCCTGCCCAATCTTGCTCAACTTTATATGGCTTTACTGATAATATACACCAAAAAAAATGTATGTCTCTTTTCAGTGTCCTATTCGTTCATCCCTTTGTTATCCCTTGATCACTTGGTCCTGCCTTTCATTCACAAAAATTGTGTGAAACTGTAGCACCACAGCAAGAAGGCTGCAAGCTGCCTTTGGTATCCAACAAAACTAAGAAAATGGAACAGTCTTACCACCATCTCTTGAACCTCTCTGGGAGCAGTTGCGTGAATTACCAAAACTTAGAGGAAATTATTCCAATTCTCACTTGTTTTAGGGTCCCTCTAAGGCTAGAGCAGTGTGAGCTGACTCAATGTTAATAAGGGTCATTAAGTTCAATGCTGATGATGTCTGGCCAGTGTTAGTGCAAGGAAGGTTTTGCTTGCCCTTTCACTACTATTTCTACTGCAGCACCCTCTGCTTCACTCCTGAGACTAAGGCAATTTTTAGCTATTTATGGGCAAACAGTGCAACCTTAACCTAGACTGGGAAGCAAGGAGCATGAAATAGCTGCTGTCCCATCCATTTGCATTATAATTGCTAAAGGCAAATTATTTCGAAGGAGAGAAAAACCTGCTTTTGTTTTTTCCATCACATATTTTGCATGACACCACACAAACTGTTCTGAAAAAAAAGTGTAGAATTTCTACTGTGAAGTGTCTGTGGTAACAAGAGTGGTTTTTCATTCAAAATGTAAGTGCTGGTAGCATCAACATCTGGAGGACTGCAGCCTTAGGCACCTTTACAAGAAGCAAGAGATTTGGACAGGATATATTCAGTCTTGCTTTAATGGTACGATGCTCTGCCAAGATAATCTTCTAAGCTTTGACATATTTTATTTCGAAAAATGTTATCATCAGGTACAAAGCAAATTCTTCTTCACTAAGGAGAGTTTTGCAGCAGTGTATCTGATGACATAATTACTATGTGACCACATATTTCATTAAAAACTTTCCTGACCTGAATAAACAAGCAACAAACATTCTTCTGATGACAACCTCATACACCAGTGGAATCAAATAACAACAAAAGTAAAGGACTCATATTCTCACTAATGGCTTTGCAAGAGAATTATTTTCCATCAGCATGCTGAACTTTAAATCCATTGCTCCTAATTAAAGCAAGTCAGTCGCTGAAAAGCCTCTTATGCCAAGTCTCTCTGCCTTCAGCCTTACTCAGATTCTCTTCCCAAGACCTCATACCATTCCAAAGTCTTCAGTTTTGCCACGCCTCACTCTCCACTTTGACTGAAAAAAAACCAGTTGTGGCCTCTTGCTGTGACTGCCATGACGTTATGTGTGGCACCTTTCTCCAAAATTGTCATTATGCACATTCCTATGGACTGCTCAAAATTTGCTGACACTGTTTAGGATTCTCTGTCCATCTTTGTCCGCTTGATTCAGCTGCAGCTTTGAAGTGACTCCAGAAAACAGCTAGAAGTGAAGATGTACTCCCTGTGTACCATGCATGAGGCTCTAATGGCAGAAATAAAAAGGTCATGTCTGGGAAAAGTGAACTTATAATATAGCCTTACATGTTTGTCTTAGGAGCCTTTAATCACCAAGCAGACATTTCTATGAAGAGAGAAAAGGAGGATGTGAAATTCAAGTAGAATTACAGGAAACACACAGCTCACCCAATGCCAAAATCTCCAAAGGCGACACGTAATCACAAGGGTGACCTAGGTACTGCTATACTCAGTTCTGCAATGCCTAACTACTAGACATCCTCAAATTAAGATGTATGCTGCTGAACACTTCTACTTAGGGGCAAACATCTACTTCCAAAGAGACCTGAAACCATTTTTCTTAGAGCTTTGGAACTCTGTCCCAGATAGCTTATAGTACAGGAGATTCTTCGAGTAAATAATACTGTGATGATTGTGAAAAAGGTCCTTAGCTGGTTTAAGTCAGTAGAAATTTACCAAAATCAACCAGCTAAAAGTCAACTACAAAGATGTGAACTAAAATTTTAGAATCATGTTCAAAAAGCAATGTTTTATTACAAATCCATCAGAAACATTAATAAATACAATTTTTTTCTTGGACTAAAGAAATTTAGTCCAAGAATTTTAATCAGACATTTCACCGATAAGCACTTTGCACCGTCCTCCTGCCCCACCCCAGTCTCAGCAGCAGCTGTTCCTGGGATGTCATTCCAAAACCTGCTTTTCAACAACTCAGGCACTCATCTTTGCCTCCATAAACCACATGCACCACAGATGTAAATTTTCTATCTAATTCAGTTGTACTTTTTCACTGTAGCATTAAGGTACCACAAGTATTTCGCAGAAGTATTTGTCATTAGAACACAGGGCTCAATTCTTTCACTAAAGGAAACGTCTGCAGAGCTCCTGGAAGTGGCCAGCTTCAGTTAACGAGACCATTGGATTAAATATAGGTTTAGACTTCTTTTTTTAATCTTTCCCTTTATCTCCATCCAAATCTTCACTCCCTTTTGGCTGCTGTCACTAAAGCACTTCAGATTCTGGCACAGAACTAGTAAAGGAGGTATTTCAAGAGATGGTAAATCAAGTTATTCAGCGCTTTCCCTGGCTTCCTTTCTCAGAGGTTAAATATGTTTTCAAACCAGTAAAAGAAGTCAAAGTTCTTTCAAGTCTCACATCTCACAAGGCAAGACAAGCAGAAGGGGGTTTTCCAATATTCACCGCTAACGACACGCAAGCCTCAGAAGAGCTTTTTTCCTTCTCTGAGCCACAGGATATGCACAAAGGCTTACTCATTATCTTTTCATGTCATCTCCAAAATGACAGATACAGGGCTATCAGCATAATGGGACATGGAATGTATATATGCATCACGTTTCATTATCCACCTGTACTTTTAACTCAGATTCCTAAGCCAGCACCAGGAAAAAATGCCAGCACTTATGTGCATATGAGAACTGTCTTTATGTTAATTTCACGAGAACAAGCTTGCACAAATAACACAGTCTTAATATGTAGTTACTCTCTGTATATAATAATATCCCAGTTCCAAAGAGGATGAAACACGTATTTTTGTAAATATATTGAAAAGCTTTGTATTCCTATTACAACCATCAAGCAAATATCTGCAATGACACAATTCACAGACCAAGTAGAAATGTCATTGCATCTCAGAAGGAGCTGCAGAAACTGAGCAGACATTTTTATAACCTTGTTAAGCAGTGACACATATCTCTCTATAATTATCCTGACCTCAGTTCAAATCCAAAAGTAATGCAATCAAAATAATAAAGAAAATGTATATGCAACCATCTTGATAGCTGGCCAAGCCAGACTCAGCTGTTTGTCAAAATACTGATCACCACTTCAGCATTCCACTGTGCATGCCAAATGTACCTTTCATTTTTTACAGCAGTTGCCGACCAAAGCTCAGCACTTACTGTCAAACATGATGATACTCCATGAGAAGCAGTTTCAACTGCTATTTATATGCTTCATTACCTACTTTTGAAGGTTAACGCAAGGTATGGGTGGGAAGGAAAGGGAAAAAAGCAGTATCATCACTGCAAATATTAGGTTACTTGTACAAATTAGTCTTTAGGAAGGCTTATGAAAGCGGTGCTTTAGCCAAACAAAAGCAACCACAACCAACACAGACCAGCTGGAGATACCTCTACAGTAGGACGTACAATTAAATTATATAATGAGCATTATTCATAAGGCATTATTCATCTCACCCTCAAGCAGACATCTAAAGAAAGTCAAATGGATTGTGGCAAGCGTTCTCCACTGACTAGAAAGGCAGCCTGTAATGACTACCATAGATGTACATCTCTGCACTGCAGCCATCCCTGAAGATGAAATGAATTCCTCTGTCTCATTCTAACATTTATCCTTACTTTCTACATCACAAAGCAATTCCACCTTCACTGCAGAGTATTGTTCCCCCATCGTATCAGCAGAAACATATTACAAAACAAAAATCTAGCCATTTTTCACTGGCTTAGTTACCAACATACAGTTTTCCTGAAGTTTTCAAAACACTTCACAGAGGTGCCAACCATCACTATCCCATTTACAAGTGAGGAAAAATGAAAGTTAACATGAAAGTTAACATGACCTTGAGCATGATCTGCTACAGCTCCAAAGGTTAAACTAAAACTAGAACCAAAACCCCAGGACACACTCTTTCATCCTGCATATCATGCTACCTTAGCATTATGATCATCTACCATGAATCCAACTCTACTGCACGCTGTTCAACAAAGTCACAGGCCTGACAGGTGAGTATAAATATTAATAAGAAAAATAAAATAGACAGTGAATGATATTAAGTATTTATTTTAGCAGCCCAAGACAAATACTCTGTCTGTTTACACATGGTGCATCCACACAGCATGCTAGGACATGATGCAGTTGCCTGGCTGGCATTGGTTAAGTGTCAGAATGATACACTACAGAAGTTTCAAAATTATGCTGAGCCCAGGTTATTAGCCTGGTGAAGCAGGAAAACTTACTGTCCTGAGCAGTGGGTCAAGCAAATACAGTTTATATATCTTTTGGTACTTGAGCTATCAACAATGAAATGTGCTTCGCAGATTTATCACCCTAGCTCAATCTAGGTGAACTGGGGATGGTCTTCAGGCTCTGCTGCCTCATGTACACATATCCTAAATCCTCTGTAGAAGCAGATAACTAATATAATACTGACATCATCCTTTTAGAAAGAAAAACATTATAGACAAGGATTCAACTTTTTTTTTTTAATTTCTGACAAAGGTAAACACTTTTAAAATTTGCTGTTGAGTAAGTCGGAGTATAAAACCATACCTGTGCATGCACACACACACACGTGTGTGTACATCAACACATACACAGACATGCTTCTGCATAAATACAGCACTCTTCTCCTGCTGATGTTTACCTATATTCACTTTACTGCTACCTCTTGTAAGTACATTAAACTACCAAAGCGTGGTCTTTTTTTAATTGCTTAGAAAAGAAACATTTCAGTAATATTTTTTCCAGAGGAGGCAAAACCCAAGTCCTCAACACCATGATGCACTGCAAGGATGATGCCTTCCAACCTTGTATCTGTCCTGCTGGCCCGCCAAGAACAAGTCTTTACCAGCAGTCTGAAACCCTGGCACACTAATGTGATTTTCTGCACTGATTAATGCTAATTTAGCTGCCTGTACCTGGAATACAAGTCAATGGAGCAGGAATGCCAGAACAATACTAGTATGTTTGAGGCAATGATCTTGCTAAAATGTAATGTATTTAGCACTCTGGAAGTGATGCAATGAAAACTGTTATTAGAAGACTTGGGTAATATCAGAATAGAAACAAAACATCATAAGTTTTCACAATTATTTTCATCCTTTAATATAAATTTAATCTCTTTTGAAATAATGTACATTTCTGTATTCCTTTGCTAATGTGGCCCATCTATTCTAAACTTTGATATTAGACAATTACATTTGCGGATATCAAGAACATTTCAGTTCTGTTAAATAGAAATTGTTTTTAGCAGTGAGATTATGTCACTGGAAAACAAATACCTTCATTACCAGAAAGCCTCAATACCGTAATAGCTCATAAATATTAGATTACAGATGAAAAAAACATTTAACATGTGATGTCTGATCACACGAACACAGCTTTGCATGACCAAAGCAGGATTACAATTTTGGATGTTTCAGTTAACAGTAAAACAAGGAAGTCTCTCCTATACGATGATCAAAAGAGAAATTAACATCCAAAAAGTATAACAGTGCAAAAAGCACGAAATATATGTTTTTCAGTTTTCTCAGCTGTAAGTCAAACAGTGATGTTTTAAAACTCTTTTAATTAAGGGGTGCTAGGACATTCTGACTTTAACTGCTTCTTCTGCATTGACATTTCAAATTACCTAAATCGAAAGTATGTTATAAAATAATTAATTTTGTTAAAAGCAAAGGCAAAACAAGTGAGCAGCTTTAAAGGATTTTTTCAGTGATGCTTTATAATGTCATTCAGACAAAACTCCATGTAACCTTTTCTTCTCTCAGTCATACCCTCTTTGGGGTAGCTACAAGACTAACATGCTGTCCTGTCTTCTGTCTTGTATTGTCTTTTTTTCAACTTCACCTTGGTTTGCCACACACAGTCTGTAATCTGTCAAACCATTTTACAATAATTATGTACAAAGATCAGAACAAGACACTTCTTTCAGCCTCCTATTGATCATGGCTCACTTCAAAGCAATTTTCTGACTTATGAGCAGTGGTTCATACAAAACTCCCTTGCATCTGCTTGGAAAAACATATAAATATATCAAACATATGAATAGATCACTGAAGTTGCTGAAACAAATGCCAACCTGGCTCTGTTGAGTCTGGTTTCTCATCTCTAACAATCATTTGTTTTACTAGGAGGCAAACACCTTTTTCAAGGCTTATGTATCCATGATTTGGCAAGGAAATAGCAGGAAAGCTTCACAGAAGCCCATGGCAATTAGATAAAGTGACATAAAGGACACAGCCAGCTCTCTCTTGGGAGATTACGAAAGACATGCAGAAAAGGAGGAAATGGTAAGACATTTGAAGATCGTGGCATAGCCCTCTGTACATTTCTGCTTACAGCCAGAGATACATCAATAATTTCTGACATAAATAAACAAAACTTTGACCTGTTGATTTTCTAAAGCAGGGATAGTATTAATAATAATAAAAACATCAAAACTCCATAAAGGCCTTTAATGCATCTGAAGATATTTTCATTACTGCAAGAAGAGTTAAGCATTTCCTTTGCTGTTAACAGTTTTTACACCAAAGCTTTGAAGGATGTCCCACAGCTTGTCAGTAAAGGCTCTATACATTGTATATAAAATAAGAACCAACCAAACAATCCAGAAAACTACTTTTAAGTTGTGGCCCAGGACTAAAGCTGGAATCACGAAGGACAGATCTGTTACTGGTCTCATCTGGCACAGTCCCAGTGGAAGGAAGCCATCTCAATTGACACCAGCTGAAAGTATAGTTTGATGCACCTCCTTATTCACTTTCTTAAGTCCATATTTTTCTTTTTTTCCCTTTTATGTTCTAGTCACCAACACCATTCTGGCCAGTCACTAATAGTCCTTAAAGGCTAATCTTCCTGTTAGCTTTCATTTGAAAATGAATCTCAGATGTAGGAAATTAAAGCCTTCCTCTCAAACATAAAGCAGATTCCAATTGAAAACTAAAGAATTCACATTTCAAGCCACTCTCCGAGGACGTCTTTCTCTATTGGTAACATTTGGAGATGTTTGAAAGGAGCTAATGAGGACAGGTTTATGTGACTGGTTATAATTTTACCTTCCCAACTGCACATTTCACATTTGTCTCAGTGAATTATCTGCTAAAATATTTCATTATAACAAATAGTTTAAAAAGCTTTGCAACCAGAGAAATGCACAACTAAGTGCTCTAAAAAAGGATAAAGTATTTAAGCACATATAAACATAAAATGTTGCAATGCTTCAAACAACTAAATGATTGAATATATGATGACAAAGCAGAGGGATACAGGTAGAAAAGAAACCGGGTAAGAATGAGAAACAAACTATGTAAGTAGCCATCTTACAAGCTGTGTGAACAATCTCAAAGATCTTCCAGTGTTCTGACCAACTTTTCCTGCTCTGGCGTTAAAAAGATTTTAGCTAAACTAAGCTTTTCGGAGAATTAAACTAATTGAGAATAACAAGTCTTCCTGATGAAGTGGCATTGTGGCTTTTCCATGGACCACTGTGAGGAGAAAACCTTACGTGATGAAGCTGTGAGACCTCACCAGTTGTCTTCCCATCTGCCTATTACCTGCAGTGGGTCAGGGGAAGCAGGAAACTGCCCTTCAGTGTAGTTCTCTCCATGCTTATAAACTGCAAAATATGAGTCTTCTTGGCTTCACTAAATTAATTTCTCAAAGAGTTCTTCCCTGGCATTAAGAGCCAGTGGAGTGGGTATTGACTGAACAGGCTCAAACCCTTGACTTTCAAAGAAAAACTGAAGACCTGTGATGAGATTATTTATAAAGACGTCTAATCCTGCAAGAGGTCTGACATATTTGGTGTGGCTGAAGGACACAGTAAAAATTTATATCACTGATACCCTCAGAACTACTGGTAGATGACAATTAAGTGTTTATTTGCAGCATGGTAATACAAATCAGTGTCTTGGTGTGCCAAACACGTATTACATTCATCATAATTAAAAAAAAAAAGTGGGAAACCAGCAACACTGCACTACTTTTGTTAACTTTTTTCAGAAGTTAACAAATTATTCTAACAAAAACCAAGTTTATCATTGCTCTTATATCCATGAGACCAGGTAAATGGAATGTTGGAAGACTTTCCCATGATCAAGGAGAGTTGGATTAGAGAATACCTAGTCTGCCATTACCAAATTTGTGGATGACACCAAGTTGCGTGGGAGTGTTGATCTGCTGGCGGGTAGAAAGGCTCTGCAGAGGGACCTGGATGGGCTGGATCCATGGCTCAGCCACACATGGCATGAGGTTCAACCAGGCCCAGTGCCAGATCATGGACTCGGGTCACAACAACCCCTGCGGTGCTACAGGCTGGAGAAGAGTGGCTGGAAAGTGGACAAGAGGAAAAGGACCTGGCGGTGCTGGTCAACAGCAACTGAACGGGAGCCAGAGAGTACCCAGGTAGTCAAGAAGGCCAATGGCATCCTGGCTTCTATCAGCAACAGAGTGACCAGCAGGACCAGGGCAGTGATCGTCCTCCTGTACTGGGCACTGGTGAGGCCACACCTTGAGTGCTGTGTTCAGTTCTGGGCTCCTCAATTCAGGAAGGGGCTGNGAAGGTGCTGGAGAAGATCCATGGAAGGGTAATGGAGCTGGTGAAGGGTCTGGAGCACAGGTCCTATGAGAGGTGACTGAGGGAGCTGGAGCTGTTCAGCTTGGAGAAAAGGAGGCTCAGAGAAGACCTTACAGCTCTCTACAGTTGCCTGAAGGGAGGTTGCAGCCAGGCAAACGTCAGCCTCTTCTCCCAGGCAACAGGCCATAAGAAGACATAGTCTTAAGCTGTGCCAGGAGAGGTTTAGGCTGGACATTAGGAAGAAATTCTTCATGGAAAGGGTGATTAGATATTGGAATGGACTGCCCAGGAGCTGGCGGAGCCACCATCTCTGGAGGTGTTTAAGGAAAGACTGGATGTGGCACTCAATGCCATGGTCTGGTTGACATGGTGGTGTTCAGTCACAGGTTGGACTTGATGATCTCAGAGGTCTCTTCCAACCTAACTGATTCTGTGATTCTAGGTACACAGTCTCGTTGTGAAACACGTCACTTAGTAGTCTTACCTTCAACTTTTTGAAGTTATTTTTGGTTTATTCTGCTTTAGAATACAACGGTAAGATAACCAATGCTTAGATGTTAATCTAGCCATATATAAGGTTTGAAAATCTGTTGCAAGCAGGGTGCTTTCTTGAGAAACTGCTATCAGCTTCTGTCAAATCTAAAACATACATTTCTAGGCCTTCTGGTTTTAATGAAAATCTTCCAATGCTCCCTGAGCAGCTAGAAAGGAAGCTGAGGGAGAAGACTAGTACACAAACACTGGTCTGACCAACCGTTTTTGAAGAACTCAAATATACACAAAAAGCACAGAAATAAAAAAGTTCTTTTTCTTTTCACCACCTTTTGAAAGATGGTTTCTGATATCTCTAGGAACACTTAAAGGTGGAGCATTCAGCCACCTTTACCACTAGATAAATCCAGTATCTCCTCTGTTTTTAGCAGCCACAGTACTGTTCTATTATCAGACTATTTCTTATGAATCATACGACTTCAAAATTAGTTTTAATTAAATAGAATTAATCCTCTGATTACTAGATACTCCTTAAAGTGCTTCTGGATGCACAGGTGAGATTGGCTAGAGACCTCTGTGGTGACTGTAAGTGAAATAACTCATGTTTTTCAATGTCTTGGTCACGCGAAACATTATACAAGCACTAGGTATTGTGGCTGATAATTGAGAGTTTTTATACCACAAGAATATCTGTATTTTTTGCAGGCCTTTGTGATAGCCAAAGACCTTTGTGACTGCACTATATTCTCATTTTAATGGATGATGCTGATGCACTCTGCAAGAACTTGTGGGAAAGCAATTGCTACCTCAGACTGTTACAATCAGTTAACCGGGGAAATCTGCTTCAGCTTCCATATGTGACACTGGGCAAGGCCTGTCTCACCTGAATGCAGGTAAGATCGGCAAGAGAAATAGTTTAGATTACACACCCTCAGCAGCTACACAGAAGGCAGTAGCCCAACTCCCTGGCAAGTTTACTGAACATATGCACGAATAAATCTGCTGCTCTAAATCTAGCAGCTTTTGTAACTGTTAAGTTTACTTTAATACTTACCTCCAAATACTTAATTCACCTGAAAATTTTACTACTGCTATCTAACAGGAACTGTATTCAGTCATTGTTTAAGAAAAGAAAAAAAAAAAAAAAGGTCTATGGGTATTTATACCTTTCTGGTCCAACAGAGAGTTTCACATGTAGTTTCTCCCGGTTGATACAGAACAGGGATAATCACCCCAATTCTGTCACACTTTTGCCAAGTGCACTAAGAACACTGGGGTATGGGCCACTTTCCCCATGCCCCAATTAACAAGACCCTTCATAAAATCTTTTACAGTGTAACATGGAGACAAGAGAATACATACTTCTGACAAGAAAACTCAGAAATGCACTGAGGTTTGGGTGTCTCTGAGGAAGACAACTGCACACATATCAAGTAATAGTACCGTTTCTTTTGATCTCAATAGTTGCAGGCTGTGAGGGTGAAAGAGAGGTGTGTGTGGCCAGAGAAATTTGCCTCACACAGCATTTCTTAATGAATCAATGACAACAAATGGGAAGATGTACAGTAGCCCTGACCATAACTTTCCCGTGTATCATGCCCAGGTATGTAAATCCAAGCTCTCAGCACAGGGCTTTCCCAGGCTCAGGGCTAGGCCACACTGGAGACCACTGGATCCACTTAGATTCTTACCACTGTATGAGCAAAAGAATCCTTTAGACTTTTATATATTTTTTTACACATATTTTTCTACTTTTCCAGATAATGAGTTCTTACAATGCCTTAATATACTTGCTACACAACTGGTTTATATTGGGACCCACCTCTACTATCAGTGCATCTTAATCCACAAGTTTTTCCAGTGAAACAACAACATAATAATAAACTTACAGTAACTACTAGTAATTTCAGATTTTCATCCGCCTTGAGGCTTCTTGATATATGTCATTTCAGGGACAGAAGAGATCAGAGAAAGAAACGTAAATGTTGATAAAAGAGCCCAAGGTAAGTGTCAGTCCAAACACCACAAAGATTTGTGCAGTCCTTCCAAAGCTATCCACGTCTTTCTCAACTGTAGAAGACAGAGCAGTAGATCTGGGGTTTTAACAAGTCATTTTACCTAAACAGAGTTACTCCTCATACACAGTAATGTTCCTCAGTGTAATGTTTTCCATTTCCTGTTTGTGGGGGTTTTGTTTTTTGTTGGTTTGATGTTTCTTGGCAATGAAAGTTACTTTAAAAGATTGGTCTTATCAATGTTCTCATTCAGGGTACTACAAAAGGTATCACACACTACAGTAGAGCTTTCCTAGAAGTTGATGGCTTTATTCCCATGCACATACATATGGAAAAATAAAAAAAAGGGAAAATTAAAAAAGGCTGTTGAGGAAATCTAGGTGAAAATTATAATGAATTAACACTAAATAAGGTAGCAGCCCATATTCATTTCTGGATGGACACAGCAATATTTGCACATACAAAAGCGTTAGAGGAAAGATAGAAAACAAAAGTAATTAAAGGAGAAAATCATATATAATTGTTTAAATCCAAAAGGTCATCAATTGATGAGAATCAATAAATTGTTCACACATTCTGTGAGCCGCATACTAACTGTTCATGTCTCTTCACAAGCTGCAACCTGTTTAAGGTTGCTGAAACGTGAAGGGGAAAAAAAATTCCAACCACCCACACTTCTTTTTTGTCCAGCCAAATCATCCAAAAAGAAATTAATAAATCTCTGTGCTTTCATAAGACTTCACATCTTCAAAGTACTGAGCGCACATGTGCTAATCAATGAACTTCCCTGTCTTGAATCCGAAGTGCCTTAGAGGAATGGGGGGCCAAACCACCACAGTTTAGGCAAACCTGGCCTCAAACACTTGATGCCACAAGGGGCTGGCAGCGACCCCGACAGCAGCAGGTCCAGCGCTCCTCTGCTTTATGGTGCTCGCCCCTGCACAGCTCCCTCCGGCCAGGCTGGGACTCAGAGCAGGGTATCTAAAGGTCACCTTCAGCACCCTCGCTTGAATCCTGTGCGCTTGGAAGCTCCGGTACAAAGGGTTCACCTTCCACGTGCCTCTTCTTGCTCTCAGACAGGACCAATCGAAGGCTCCTGAGCAAAACCGCAACCAGCCACCTCCTTGGTGAGGGAAAGGCAGGCATGGGGCGAGGTGGGCGAGCCGTGTCAGCAGCTCATTGCCTTGGCTGGGGCCATAGCAGAGCAGGTGCCACCCTCGGTGAGCCAGCTCCGCAGCCATCTCGGCCCCGCAGCTGCCCGCGGTGCCCACCTGTGCAGCACCACCGAGTCTCGGACATCGCCGGCTGCGGGACACCGCCGGCACCCCGACGGCTCTCAAGGCCGCCTCAGGGCACTGAATGGCTGCTGGAGCCCCCAGGTTCTGGCCAGTGAAGCGTGACATGGATGCGAGGGGGGATCACACATGAGAGAAGCAGGACCTTCCTGCCCGAAACTGCCGGAGGGGACGAGGCGAAGGCACATCGCTGCCTCACTCGGGGGTTTATTTCACTCTCTTGCGAGCAGCCGCCCCCTCCTCAGTCGCTTC
>VZTF01003817.1:974165-1015640 GCA_013397755.1 Cnemophilus loriae
CCCCTTCCCCTTCCCCTTCTTCCCCTTCTTCCCCTTCTTCCCCTTCTTCCCCTTCACACTCATGGAGAACTTTGGTCCAAATCTTCCACTCAGAGCAGACGCTGGGTCAGATCAGGTTGCTCAGGGTCATGTAACCAAGGCTTGAATATCTTAAAGGATTGAGATTCTACAGCCTCTTTGGACAACACGTGTTTTTTGACTACCACGACTGATACAAATTTTCGTACTATCTGGAATTTTCCTTGTTGCAACCCTTGTCCATTACCTCCTGTCTTTTTGTGTTTAACCTCTTGGAAGAGTCTGGTTCCACCTCGTCTATAACGTCCCATTAGGGAGTTGAAGACAGCAATTACTTCTTTCTCTTCTTGAGACAACCCAGTTCTGTCTTGTATTGTGGTAACCAAGCATTTAGAGTATAATAAAGGTGTCAAATACTCAGATTTGTTTGGATATTCAACACAAATCCCATCTGAAAGCCTCTATTTCTCACTTTATAATGTGGGAGTTTTGGTCTGATTCTTTACAATTCAGTGATAAATGTCCAACTGATGTCCATGGAGACAGAATCTGGCTCCATAATGCTCCCATATACTGTACTGTTTGCTACTTTGTGCTGTACTAGCAGTACTTTGGCATTGTCTTTTTCTTTTTTTAAATAAGGAGTTGATAGGTTTGTTTTCATATTGTCGCTGTAGGGAGCAAGTTGTCAAGGTCAAATATTTCTGGTAAAAAAAATAGTTGTAGGATGTTAATAAAGTTACAGTTGTTAAATAGAAGATTTTTGTAGTTACATGATAAAAAGAATTGAGAGTTGTAGGAAAGACAGCTTTTGAAAAGAAGAAGTAAGCAATTAATTGTGTAATATTTTCTGAAGAATCAGTACAGTAGCCAAAAGGCTACACAGAGAAGGACATAGAAACATAGCCATGGCCATAACAAAAGATCCTTTTGCAAGTGTATCTAGAGTGGGGAGTCCATAAGGACTCAGTCAAATAATGAATTGAGACACTATTGCCTGTTTGGTTTTTTTTTTTAAATACATACCTAAATTTGCATAACAAATGCAAACATATCTGTCTGAAGAATCGTATGTGGCAAGTACCTAATAGCTGCTTATTACAAAGCAGATATTGCTGATTCTGGAAAGGAAAACAGAATTAAGTTGATCTCAGTCTTATTGGATCTGCTATAAAAATTCCCAAGTTCTTTTCTGTACAAGACAGAATTTGCTGATGGTGGTTTTCTCCAAAGTCACATATCCCAGAGGATGTTCTCCTTCCCATCTTCTGTTTATTTTCTTAAAAACACCACTAAGAACACAAGGGACTTGTAACACCAAAATGAAATGATTCCTCCATAAATTAGTATAAGTAAAACACCAGTGGGAGACCTTAAAAAGGTGAAATGTGTTAATGGTGTCATTACCACTCGGTCACCTGTTGCCATGAGTGCTAAGGAAAGTGCATTTCTCAAACCCCAAGCTGCTGTTATAGCAACTTATCACCAGGTCTTGGCAGGACTCCTTAAGAGATCATGAAGTATATAATTTACAGTTTGCTCCTGGGAAGTATACTGATAAACCAAGCTAGAATAAAATGACTTCAAACAGGTGACATTCTTAAGCTTGAATTTCCTGGCTTCTGGCTGGTTTAAATCAGAAGATGTCATTTTATTTAAAATATTACTTCTGAGATAATTAATGAATTTTTAATGTACAGCTGCCAAATACGACATGAACTATACCTGGGTTACTTTCTTCTCCTTGTGTCCATTTCCTGTTTCCCTTTTCCCTTCCCTGTCTCTTTTCTCAGGAACACAAAGCCATTAAACTTAAAGGGATTTGAGCTGTCACAGCAACACTTGTAAATTAAACAGGGATTTCAGTAGAAACAGGAGATACACAGCACTTCCAGACATCTCAGAGGAAAGCAATGGTGCAAAATGTGGAACAGAAGCTGATTGTAGAGCCAACATGACGGGTTTTGCTTCAGCACTTCTGGCTGCTCCTGGAGCATTGACAAGCCTGAATTCAGAGCCCTTGGTCTGTGCCAAGACAAGCTTTCACTTCTGCTGGACTACCTGTCCAATTTGCTGCCCTACAGTAGTTTTTGCTGTCTGTCTTCTTGTACTGACCCCGCAATGAAGCTTGGCCACAGTACACCAGGCGTTTTGCTGCTGGGTTGTATGAAGTGATAATTCCTGCTGCCTGGAGATCTGTGATTCTCATCCAGCTTGGTGCCCTTACTGGCCAGACCCTTCTCTCGATGAGATTATTGATATTTTTGCGCAACAGTCAACTCGGAGAAGATAAAATGAATTTTTGATCTCCGAACCACGGAGATGCCTTGTATATGTGCTGGATGTATAGATTAACATACATGCTGTGTGCACACAAGGGATTCTGTAAGTGCTGATCCATGAGCCCTGCTAAATAAAGCCTAGTGTATCTTTTAACTGAGTAAGTTACAAGGCTGTCCACTTGGCCCTTTGAAGAAAAAGCAAACCAAAGACATTTTGTTTCCTGTATTTATGATCACAATATGACACACCTAAATAATGCAGAAATTTTAAAAAAAAGTACCTACAGTGTAATCATAAATAATGGCAAATATTTTTTAACTCCATGGTGAAATGGATGGGTGTGTAGACTTATCAGACTTAAAATTTATCAGACTTATAACTGAATTATGACCTATTTGTTACTGATCTCTGAACTGTTACATTTCTTATGCATAATCGTTAGGCTCCATACATGCTATTACAGCTGCTCTCTTTATGAGCTATATCATTTGCCATCACACAGTGTTTCCATCTGACATTATTTAGATTAGTGGAGACATTTTCATTTTATGGTAAAATAAGATTATTTAATTTTTCTTATTCTGTGCTCTCAATTTCCCAACGTCATTTCCTTTAAGTGTTTACTGCTTTCTATCTGCTTTCTGTCTTTTATACTGCATGCATTTAGGGAGCAGAACTGTCTTCTATGTTATCTGTCTGAAGCTGAAGTTAGATTGTCTCTGTGAGTTGCTGTATCAATCATAAAACTGTAACAAGAGTCCTGTTGTCTAACAGCTACGTACGTATAGCTTAGTTTTATATTAGGGATAGGATGAGTCATGTTGTCTACATCTGTCTAGTTTCACATTCTAATCTACAAGCTTTACAAGCATTATAGAGTTTTAAGCACCTAGCTGCTTAGCTTCCTAATTCTCCTTATGTAGTCAGCAGAGAGATGCAGGCTCTTCCCAGAGCACAGACCAGAGCATCTGCACTGGGCTGTACCTGGAACGGGCCCAAGCACTGCTCTGCACCTTGAGGAAAGATTACAGCATGCAAGGGGTGATTACAGGAACTGTGTTAAGGGCTGTTTTATTGCTGCTGGGTAACTAAGTTACTTGATCTGTAGCTGATCTTACTTACCATATGAAATTTAAAGCAATGATTTGGAGAAAACTGCAGGCTAATAGATACGTTACTCAGAATAAAACAGTGCATGAATGTAGGATATATAGTTAATTCAGTCGGCATAGTTGTTTTAGTTGCAATTAAATAAAATATTTCAATGGCACTTATCTCCATTTTGCTTCCTAACACCATCAAAAATAAATACATAGTGTTTTAGCATTCAATGATTTCACTTCCTCACAGAACAAATCAGTGTAATTAGAATATTATCTGGATGGATATTTTTAGTATCTGTATACAAATAGATTTTTCTTCTGCAATACATGGCAATTACATTTAGGCAAAATCTTGCTTCTTCAGTATGATATAGACTTAATAAAAAGTACATTGTAATTAATATTGTAATCAATTTAATTTCAACATCTAATTAATATTGCAATTAATGGTGTAAGAGATGAAGGAACTATCTAATATCCATATACACAGTTCAATGTTGGCTAGTACCTAGGAATCCTCAGGAAACATTTTTAAAACCACTTAGATAATTTCTTCTTTTAAATTCCTAAGATCAATGTTAAAATATTCCTGAAATATTGTTATGAATTTGGTTTTTTATTTAGAAATTATCTGTGTCTTATAAAATTGTCATTAGATTTGGCACTCTATTCTTTTTGAAGCATTTTGGCACTTTATTTCTTTTGAAGCAAATGTTCAGAAAGGAACAATGTCTCAGAAAGGAAATTGCACTGTTTCAGTGCTCAGTCACCCTCAGAATTTGGTCCTATAGAGCTAGAAGATATTTAGATCATTAAATCATGTGCTGAAATGAGAGTGGTGACATATAACAACCTCTCCCTGAAAGTAATTTTTTATTTTTAAAGAGATACCATGCTTGATATTTCTCCTCTACAAGAAATTTGGAGCATGTTTGGTTGATCCCCTTAGAATTGCATGTACTCTTAATTAAGAGTTAGAAAATTCTCCATAAAAGAAAATCTAACAGGAAAGCAAACATACTCAGTTTTATCTAGAAACCTGGTCATCAAAAATGTACTGTAAACTGTGGTTCTGAGGGCTTCCTATTTCTCATTTTCTCCTCCAGTCGTTAGTTTTGGTCATGGGTTCAAGGCAACACTCATGAGTCACATCCACAATAATTATGATTACAAACATTTCTCTAAAAGCTCTATTTCAGGCCAAACAAGCCTGGGTAAACCACAATCCCAATGTATTATTTCTCAGGTGTACAAGATAATATTGGACATATAGTGTTGTGAAGCCATATCTTTATGAAAAATTCCTTCAAACATATGCTGCTAATGAAGCTATGTAATGATGTAATAGATTTCAATAATTTTTATTATCTTCAGCCTTTAAACATTCTTATGCTGATCTGATTCATTACTTGGCTTTTCTTTTGCTTCCTTTAGCTAAGTAGCCCTGCAGGAGGCAAGGGGGATTCGTCTGACCAAATATAAACTCCTTTTAGTCAATAAAGAAAACAGGGCTTTTTAGTGCATGATTAGATTTATAGTTAAATGGCAATTTAAAATGACACAAATTATTCTCACCCTGGAAGTGCTCATTTTTGGTGTGGATTTTGGAGAAGCCTTGGAGGACCAGAGACAGGAACCAACATTGCAGAAGTCTAATGTGGGGTTTGGTTTAAGATACCTAAATCTGGATGTCTGTAGATATCTAACTGAGAGCTTGATATCTAGGTGCTGTTATAGTCAGTGAAGTCTGGATACGGATTCAGTGTGTATGTCTGTTTTAGGGTGAATTGGATTAGTTCTTGAGGTTCAGTTCTCTGCACTGATCAGCTCTCCAGTGGCTATAAAAGGCACTCCAAGTATATAGTGAACATATAAACACCTATGCATTAACACCCAATTTCAGTGACTTAAACTAAAAGTTGAGTCCAAATACTCCTGTCTTTCTTTCATTTCACTTACACATTTTAAAGGTTTTCTTGAACTAGTCAAGTAATCTTAAACCCAGTTCTGTCTAGTTCATCTTTTCTGCAACACTGAGTATCCTTTTTGCTTTGGTTGTCTATAATAGTATCTCCATATCTTTAGCATCTTTGGATTTCTTTCTTCCTCTCACAAGCCCTGTTTCTCACCAATATACAGCTATATTCATCATTGCCAGAAAATTGCTTGCATTACTGATAAAGTTCCCTAAAACATCTCTCACGTTACCATATTGCATGGTGGGCAGGACCTTATTTTCTCCTTCTCACACCTACAGAAAGCTCATTTACAGGGCATGTTGATACATTTCAGATGGTGACATACTGACAACATTTTAAATTAAATTAAATGATAGCACATATCACTTTTTTTTAGTTAAAAAAACCGAAACATGACAGGAGAAAAACAGAAAGTAGATGAACATGTAGAAAATCACTAGTAACTTTTACATCTACATTTGTTATTGGATCTCTGATAGTTTGAACTATTTCAGTGTTTCCCTTTTCTTGTTTCTACAACTTTACTCCAGGAGTTTTTATATTTCTTTGCTCCTTTAAAAAAATAATTTCTTTTCACAGCTTCTGTGGTCTTCAAAAACTATTCCATATTGCCCTATGCCTATTCCTCCTTTCATTCAAACACTTAAATGAGTCACACCTTTTTTTCATGCTTTACAGTCTCACCTCTCCTACTAGTCCCAATTATGTCTCAATGTAATTTTTTTATTTAATTCTAAAATACAGAGTCCCATTCTGTGAACATTTGCTGGATGGCTATAAGTCTGTTGACTTCAGTAGAAGTTTATAAAGTAAGAAGTCCAGACCTTCCAAGACTTTTAAATGAAAACTGTAGGCATGCCAAGTTAAATTGTGCTGTATTTTTTATATTCTTTCCCATTCACTATTAACCTAGGAGCAGTTAAGTTACCATGAACTCTTTTCATGTATGATACAGAAAATCATACATTTCTGTTCTGCTTCTGATGCTGACAATATGCAATAAGCTGGAAGCTTTAGTTATGTGAGCATGAGTGAAAATAAATACCCATTAAAAGTAGTCATGGGTAAGGCATTTGGCAATCTATCCTACTGGAAATGTTTAAAATTAACATTTAAAAAACCCACATAAATGTTTTTTTTCACTGTTAATTAAAAAATGGTAGTAAAATAAAACAAATATTGGATGGCTAGTTTATTTCTTATCAAAACTCCTTAATTTTGAAATTTCAGGCATCAGTCTAGTAGCAAGTGTCAGAGTAAATAAATACTTTCTATACTGATCTGTGCCACTGTACAGCTGTATAAGAATGCCTTCGGTCTATAGCGTGTGCATTATCACTTCCGCTCCCAGACAGGAGATCCAAGCTCACTTCACAAGAAAAGTCCTTTCTTTTTCTTTCATTGGCTGGGGAATAATGGCCCAAGGGATTTTATCTGTGCATTTGTTCTGGTTGCCCAGAAAACTGAGTGCTCTAAAGCAGGGTGGCACCTTGGGAGTCAATGGCATTAGGACAGATTATGTCAGCTGAGGAGCTGGAGTTGAAATAAATTGAGGAACTTGATTATAACTGTGCCATTGTATATCTGGAAAAGTATTAGAAGTCCCTCAATGTTTTATTGTGATCGCATGTAGATATGATTTTTAATGCCTTAAACCTCCTTAGTCAAGATCTTAGTTTTAAAAATTGCTATTAAACATCTTTGCCCAAAGTATTTTTATATTTGATATACCACAAGTGTCACCTACATTTCAGCAAATATGCACTGTGATTAAAGGGTATAATCTCTCAAGAGAGGTTTATAATAATTTTAATTACCCTGGACTTAATAAAAAGACTTAAGGGATTTAATAAAAGGGCATTAAGAGATTGCCAAAGGGTTAAATAGATATATTTTTATAAGAAAAATTGTAAAGCTTCTGTGACTTTGAGGTGGGAAGGTGGGAAGACTTAGTGGGAAAAGAGGAGGAGGTGAGCAAAAGTCAAGATGAGGATTAGTGTCAATTAAACTTCCCTTTGAACCTCCTAACTTGCATATGCAGAACCTGACACAGCTGAAAATATTTGCAATTTCCTGGGCCACACAGACCAGAGAGGTTGCTGTACAGCTCACTGACCCACAGGAAACTGCAAGGGAGAGAAAGAAAGGAATAAACCCAGCCAATTTCTTCTAGCTCAGGGCTAAGACATTTTAGCTCTAGTCCAGGGGAGAAGGTTTGAGTGAATGAGGGAATTTTGAGAGTCAGTACATTAATTTCTCAGGCCCCAAATGTTTTGTTTGGTTTTGATCTACCTTAGATCAAAACTAAACAAATTCTCTGCCCTAATCCTCGTCTTCTGCTCTTAAGTTTCAGGTTAGCATAGAATTCAGTGTTTTTCTAGTCGTCTAGGGTATAATAAATGTAGCAAGAGATGAGAAGATGAAAGTGAACCAACAATCTCCAGACAGGAAATTCTATAGCTCTTACAAAACAAGGCAAAATCCAACATGCAAACACCTAGAACATTGCCTCACTTCACCCTTATACTGAATCAAACCTCAAGCCTTATCCAGAGAGATAAGGTGGTGATCTAAATGTAGATACCTGAACATAAACCAGTACAAGTTCTCGAAGGTTTTGTTGGCTGGAAATAAAATGAGTTGCTTAGATTTTCCAGCTGGGGTTAGTACACATTTCTAATGTGTTTTCCATTTCCTAACACTACAGTCTTTCAATGCTGGGATAAATCTTTTCTCCTGGTTGTGGGCATTCCTGTAAGCCTCAGGGACAGACATTCTGCACAAGGAAGCACAAAGGAGTGCCTTGGGTCTTATAAAGCCTGCTTTCCTCTATATATAATTCTGGATAGGAACAGACTTCTTGAACAATATCATACAACCATGCACACAATCCACATCTAGTAACCCTTTTCTCTTCCCTCTGTCCCCAGAGATTACATCTCTCATGTGCAGAGAAACCTTCTGTTGGTGTCAGCATTCAGAAATGAAGATTAAAACACAAGAATGCAAGAGAAGCAAACCTGTGCCCACCTTTATCAATGAAAGTACCACTAAAGCTTCAGATAAATGTGGCAATGTAATATTATTTAAAAAAAACAATGCCAGCATCTGTTCATATATACCTGTGCATATCTCTGCTTTCTTATTTCCCACTGCTTTACCTGTGAGTGAAAGCTACAGAAATTTGGGCAGAGGCACTCAGCTCCTCCTATATTCTGTAAAATGCATGGGGATGTTCTTTAAGTCTACACAAAACAAATTATAATTTTGAGAAAGACATTTTCTCTAGCATGAAGGCATATGGAGAGCTGAAAAAATATGTATGTTTAGCTCACGCTCTGTTCATTGATCAAAGCATAATTGTTTCCTCACTTTTTTGAGATGTGCTAAAAATGCCAAGCAATAGCCATTTAAAAATTATTTTTGGCAAGCAGTGACGAGATGGCAAGAAAAATGGAACGGCAGAAAAACTTGTATATTTTAGATAACTGGTATGCTCAACCAGTTCTTGTAGCAGAAATGATATATAATGGAATTTTGAGAATTTTGAGCAGGTCCATGCAGCCACACTAGCTTTGTTCTGAATTCCACGAGGTTGTAATTCAAACAAACACTACCAAGCAAAACATATGTATTATTCTGTTAATGAATGAAACCTATGGGTTTTAGTGCTTCTGTGGAAAGAAACTGATTCACTGCAGATTAATTCGAGACGTTGTTTCTGCTCTTGGCAGAAACAAACATGCAAACGAATAAATTAATAGGCATCTAACCTGCAAAACAAAGCAGTTTGTTTGTTTGCTTGCTTGCTTGCTTGCTTGCTTGTTTTGAATGCTGGGAGCTTCTCATAAATACCAAAGCCAGCTTTTGATTTTTCTTTTCCTTTGGCTAAGAGTTAAGAGCCTTTACAGTGGAAATATAACATATGAATTGTAAACCTTCTGAGGAAGGAACTGTGTTTTCCTTTTTTGTGGACAGCAGTCAGCTCTACTGAGTTTCCATGTCTCTGAAAAGCTCCTCCAGGTCTGTCTAAATTGCAGAAACACATTAAAAGTTCAATCATATCTATACATGGACAGGTTAGAGCAGTGGGGGCCTTATGCACTGTTAGCATTTCATATTGGCTATCTCCAGCCCCCTTGTCTGTCTTGGTTGCTGGCCAAAGACGGGGCTGTGGCACAGCCAGTGCCCATCTCACTGTTGGCTGGTGTGGTTCCACCCTCCCTGGCAGTCAGGAGTCAGATTGGTTTAAATTGCTGTGCAACCACAGCTTAAATTATCTAACCTGGGTTGGGTAACTCAGGTTGAGAACATGCCTTCCTTTGTGGTGTGTTTCAGCATGACTTTCATGTTGGTTTTATGTTTCCCACTAAAACAGAGATTGGAATGGAAAATGAATGTACTCAGAGGAACACTACTGAATTCCACCAGAGATTTAGCCTTTGGCTACAACAGGCACAGCCCTAAGTCCTGAGAAAATTCCATATACTCCCTGTGACTCATTTCTGCATACCTTGCCCAGGCAAAGCTTCCACTTAATAGGATATTTTTAAAAAGGGCCAGACTAGCAGTTGCACAGGATATAGCTGTCAGATTGTCAGATCAAGAAAAATCAGTTAGCTTTGGGGGTGAGTCAGGGGGTACTACACAGTGTTTTCATAGCACAGACAGTGGGAAATGTCCTTTGTAACAGTATTAGGATTTAAAAAATAAAGTGTGTAAAAATGCATGGGCCTTATTTTTAAGGTTTTTCATCATTCTTGTCCTGCTTTACATAAAGCACTTAAGCCCATGCTGTATGTTAAATACCTAGGCAGTACTATGAACTTAAATTTCATTTCATTACATTTAAGCACACGCTTACATGATTTGCTGGACCAAGTCCAGAATGCTTGCTGAATCAAACTGAAATACAGCTATGTCTGTTCTTCCTCCTTAAACAAACAAGCACTAAATGAAATACAATAAAATAACATTCCCAGAGAAATCCTGTGCCACAGAAAGAACTGCTGCATTGTTGTATTAGTAGTTTACCTAATGTTCAGTATCTGCAGTGTTCATACAAGTGTAATGCAGCTGTTACAAGGTAAACATTACAATTTTATCCTCATGTTATACTGGGTGTAGTTTTGTAGAGGAAGAAAGTAAAATGTAGAAGGAGAGGAAAAAAGTAAGAAAACAAAAGCTGGAAATGTCATTCCAAATTGCTTGAGTCAAGCTAATGAATGATATTGCAGTCTTGACAGCAGCAGTGGAATCTTGAAAAAATCTGGATTCACTTCCCTCAGTGCACGATGTGCAATACAGGACATGCAAAGCAAGACTCAGCTCACAGAGATACAGCTGCTTCATCAAGGCTAGTGAGTTAATGTCTATTCCTAGCATAAACTGTAAAATGAGAATAATGCTTGTTATTAGACGCTATAAGGGAAATGTGTTGATTTTTTCAAACATGCTGAAAAAATCCCATTTCCTATTCTAAGTAGAACCTAGTCAGTATATCTGAGTTTTATTGTGCTTTGTTACTAGGATCATTACATGTAAAGTATTGACAAATGAACCAAGGTAAGAGAGTAGAAAGACCATAGAAGAAGGAATAACAACTGGACAATAACAAAAATAATACCAAGTACCTGTGAACCAACCAGTGAAACAAGAATATTTTCTACTTTACTGGACTGTGAATCAGGACCTAAATTGCAGTGAGCTGTTTCTTTGGGGAAGGCAGTTTTACTATTTTTCTCCACCTAAATGGGCGATGCAGTGCAGGGTTTACCAAAATTTTTTATGTGTACATGACCCCACCCAAGCAGAGCAACATTTTTAGGGCCTTTCACACTAGGCTCTAGTAAATCTGTGGTGCTCCACTGTCTGCATGGGAGTCATAACTATTTTTCCATGGATAAGCTTCCTTGGTATTTTGGACTGCTAAATGCTCCACATGTTCTGCTCCCTGCCCTGCTGAGGTGGACAGGTGAGGTAGAAGGACCAAGTGACTTGTGCAGAGCTATTGAAGAATAAGATATCATAGCTTCAAAGTAGAAGTTTTCTGTTCCCAATGCCGTGCCCAAACTTTCCCTCCTCCTATGTTGTTTTCTTCCCCAATTTTCTTTCAAAGAAACAAAATAGCTTTAAAAACCTTCTTTAGCCTATGACCCATCCTGAATTTTCTGCACTACACTTGTGAGTTTTCCAGTAGTCTCTTGAGTTGCTCAGCAGAGATGTGAAGCCCAATGTATTTCCATGGACTTAGCCCTGGATACAATAATCTTCTTGTCTAGGTGCTGAGAGCATGATTGGGCCTTGATAGAAAGGTCTGGTTTATACATTTTCAGAAATGCAAGATTTTTTGGTTTGCTTTGAACTTCTTAATCCCATTCCTTTTTTCTTTCTCTTGGTATTGTTGTTATTGTACTATAAATAATTAGACCTGCAGAAATTAAGAATGTAATTAGAAAAATTACACAGGGAAAGACCAAGTGAGCCTGTCCCAGTTCCCATCAAAGCCCTATTGACTTAGCCTTTGGATCTGTCAGATTGTGTATGAGCTAGCAAGGGAAAGAGGCCCAGGGCACTGGCAGTGGCAGTGGCCTGTGACTGTCCCCACAGTTACATGGCCAGCATGTATCCTGGCAGGGCTTTGATGGGGACAGTGGTCTCTGACAGCTGGGGGTTAGCATGGATGGAGAGCACTCCCAGTAAGGAGGCTGGCTGTGGCCACCCTGTGCTGGAAGGTAAGGGGACGCAGCTGCATCAATGCAAACAACTGTGCATAACCACATGTGAAGCGCCATGCCAGGCCAGTTCTGGACTGCATCCAGAGACAGCCCACTGAAATTACTGTAATAAATATTACCAATAATTTTTCATGCCCTTATGGACAAAGGGTCTTTAAATTTCAGTCTTTAAGATACTTTTACAGCAACCAGACCCACCCAAGTTTAGAAGTTTTCTAATAGAGCTTTTGTTTTTATAACAAGTAACTTAATTAATTGCAGCTCATTCTCATACGTGGTGCCAAGAAGAGTTTTTCCAAGGTCAAAGGATGTTTCCTGCTGTCCTGGCATTTGGGCATTTACTGGTTCCAACTGACATACAGAGCCAGGTATGAAATCCAGCCTCCAGTTCTGCCTTTCAGCTCTGTCTCTCACCCCTACACTGCTCTGGAACTGTCTTCCTCATTCCTTTTGGTTCTGTGCAACAGGAATGCAGGCAGATAAGGCTGTAACAGCTTACCTGCTTCCTTTCTTTTTTCTTAGAATTAGGTCTTGGATGCAAAATGCACATATAGGCAATGAATTACTTGCTCAATTGAAAAATTCCATGTGGTGATTTGGTATGTTCATGGTATCTCTTAATTAGAACCTCTTTCTGCACACAGTGAACTTTCTTCAGTTCAGAACATTCCAAAGAGCGTCACTACATTTTATAAATCATGATCATAATAAATATTCATTGCACATACATTATATCAAACTCAAAAGCTCTAGTTGTCATTTGGATCTCCATAGGACCACATATAACATATTACCAATAGAGATGACATACCTGGCATTTGGAGATATTTTTCTTAATTACTTCCCCCCATGCCTTAGGGTAAGCTCATGTCATTTTGCATACATACATAGACATACTCCTGCAGAAAAGGAGTAGACAATTCCATATGGTCCTTTATCATCAGACAAGGACATTTGTACTTTATGACACACAATTACTTTAGAGACACTTGGTAAGTCAATACAATTATACAAGGACACATTTCTGCTGGGGAACTGATTCTCAAGAGGTTTTGTGGAAAGCATGAATGTTTCTTGGTTGTGTAATAAGAACCAACTGCTCCTAAAAGTTGTGAGAAATTCCACAGAGACCTTGTACACGAAGAGACATTGGTCCCAAAGGCATAATTTTGCATGGAGAAAGGGCTGTGTTGTAAGAATCTGTGTTTTCTGAAGATTCTGTAGCTGTTGGGGGGCAGAAGACGTGCCTGTATTTCAACGAAGTGCTGCTTTTCCTATAAAGTTTCCCTGAAGTACGGACTTGCTGTCTGAATGGCAAGTGGAGTTCGTCACCAGGGTGAAATGATGTAGGAAAATATTTCAGCTTGGTGGGAAAATGCTTCAGTAAATTAGTGTTGGACTTAATAGGAGAGGATGGAGTTTTTTATCTGCGTATAGAGACTGCTGCTGTATTTTTCCAAGTTTATGACTGTGTCCACTCCTCTTATAAAGATTTCCTTGTTTGTGCACAGCTGTAGAGGTCTTAGAAGTGGGAGAAATTCTTTCAGCTGAAGTGCATGTCAGAGAGCCTGCCTTTGCTTTCCCCAGGTGAGCAACTGCAAGACAGCTCAGTTACCTGTCAAGAGGGTTTCGAGGTGTGTTAAATCCGCGCCTTTTTTTTGGTAGCCTGTGGGGAGAATGGTTACCTCTGAAAGCAGAATCAAGCTGTAGGGTAGACATTTTGGTGTAAAACTGAGAGGACTGCCCCGAGATAGGGACAGAACCCCCTCCATCTCCCAGTGTGATGAGGTACAAACTGAAGTCTAATCTCTGACACACCGACCCAGGGAAGTGTTGGAAGAACCATCTCTGTAAGTGTTCAAAAAAACATATGGCACTTGGGGACGTGATTTAGTGGTGAACATGGTGATGCTGGGTCAACAGTTGGATTTGATGCTCTTACAGGTCTTCTCCAACTGTAATGATTCTATGGTTCTGTTGTGATGGAGGTCTAAAACTGTGGCAGGAGAGACTCAGCAAATGTCCATTTACATTCAGCTCCCGTTTTTTAAAAGCAAACCTTTACTGTCAAACCTGTCCCTCTGCCTGGGGAGGCAGGACCAAAATGGTGCCCAGACACCTGGATGGCAAGAGGGGGGACGGTGCCTGGACGGCTGCTACGGGATATAACACGCTTTTCTGTGCCTTTTTGTGTACTTTAGGGCGTACAGTTTTTGTGGGGGGAGGTGAGGGGGCGGGCAGAGAGCAGCGCAGAGCCCCTCGCTGCAGGCAGAGCCCTCGCTGCAGGCAGAGCNCCGCCCGTGGCACGGCCGCGGCTGCGGGCCGTGTTTGCCAACACCGGGCACACGGCCCCGGCCCGGAGCCCGCCCGGGGCCGGCCGGCGCATCCAGGGATGCCGCCGCACACGCGTGCCCATGGACAGGCCGAGTGACTCTTCCCTTCATCGCTCCTGGCACCCGGAGCTCCCCGGACGGCTCCCGCTGTCAGCAGGGGCAGCGGGGCTGGGCCGTCTTGCTGCCGCCGCAGTGTTTAATGCGCGCTCTCCCCGGCAGGTTGTTTCTCTCGCGAATTTACGGCAGGAGATTTGCTGCTGGGGCTGACCTTTCTTCCTCCGTCCCGGGTAATGAATGTTGGTATTTAAACGCTTTGCCTGCACAGCCCCTGTGCTTCAGGTTTTCAAAGAGTAGCAGAGTACTCAGGGGAAGCCTTTTGTTGCCTGGCTGTGAAACCTGAATATGGGCTCTCTTCTTGGAAGCTTGAAAGGCAGAAAATAACAGCTGGCAAGAGATTTATAGAGTGTAACTTTGCCTAAATCATGTCACGGAGATAGAAAATATGGATCAGATCCTGGGCTGGTGTAAATCAGTATAATGCCATGGAGCAAAATGCAGGCCAGCATCCATCCAGCAAGAGCAAGGAGTGGGCAAAATGTTAGGGAAGTTTCCTGATAGGCAGCATGTAATCACTTAAATTAAAATACTCTGTATTTACAGGAATATTAGTGAAAATGACTTGGAATCCTTAAACATACACAATCACTTTAGTATCAATATATTCCTTAGTCCTTACTTTATATATATATGTATTCCTTCACAATTTGAATGGCCAGCTTCAGGAATATAACGCCTTCTAGTTTAAAATGGATCTATTGACACCTACTTATCACATCATGGAGCTAGTCCCTAGAAAGCCTGCTTTCCAGAAACATATGTTGTAAGCAGGTCAAAAAATACAAAATAAGGAATTATACAGTTAAATACTTATCCTATTGAATTTCAGTCTTCAGTAATATGTCTCATGAAAAATTCACATTCATATTATTAATGGCATTTCTCTATTCCGAAACTGATAGAGAAGTATAGTAATTTTTTTGTAACTAATCAGTTATACCAAGAAACATTCCAAGAAAGAATCAAAAGGTTGCACTAACATTTTTAAAAAGTTTTAAGATTTCAAGTAAAAAGTTATTCAACATTCCTGAAATGTGACAAGAGTAATAATAGGAAACAGTTAGAAAACGGAAAACCTGGATTAATTTCCACTCTCTGTTCTGTATCCCCATTCCTCTCTCTCTTATTGCAGGGAGAGATGCATTGGTTTAGTTGTGGATGTGAACTCAAATAAATGTAAGGATTTATTTGATTTGATTTACTTGTTTATCACCTTAGTCTGGTGGTACACCCAGCATTACTCAGAGGCCAGACAGCCCATTAGACATGATGATACATGCTATTTCTAATATAAATAGTCAATTAAAATTTGCTTGACTACAACAAACTCACTGTACAGAAATACCTCAACCAACAGGCTCCAACTGCAGGAAGATTTTGATGTCACTATGAAGATTCCCACTAAAAATCCAAATCCAGTCTTTATTTTGCAATGAGGTAGAATAAAGCGATGTGTATACATTTTGCAGGTAGGGTCCTAAATACCTACGAGAGAAATTACGTCAGTTTTAGCAGAAGGTTGATTTTCTATGATTTCTCCTAAATCACACAGTAGTCATAGAATCATTGAATTATTTAGGTTGGAAAGAACATTTAAGATCAGCAAGACCAACCATTAACCCAGCACTGCCAAGTCCACCACTAGACCATGTCCCCAAGTGCCACATTGACACCATATTTTAGATACCTCCAGGGATGGTGACTCAACCACTTCCCCGGGCTGCCTGTTCCAATGCTTGACGAGCCTTTCTTTCCTTGAAGAAATTTGCCATAAACTTCCCCTGGCACATCTTGAGACTGTTTCCTCTTGTATTATTGCTTGTTACCTGGGAGAAGAAATTGACCCCCACCTCCTTTCAGGTGGTTGTAGAGAGTGATAGGGTATTCCCTGAGCCTCCTTTTCTCCAGGCTGAAGACCCTCAACTCCCTCAGCTGCTCCACATAGGAATTATGCTCCAGACCCCTCACCAGCTCCTTTGCCCTTCTCTGGACACACTCCAGCTCCTCAATGTCTTTCTTTTCATGAAGGGCCTAAAATTGAACATAGAATTTGAGGCTCAGCCCCACCACTGGTGAGTACAGTGGGGTGATACCTTTCCTAATCCTGCTGGCTTCGCTGTTTCTAATACAAATAATTAATTAAAATTTGCGTAACTGCAACAAACTCTTGCTGTACAGAAATGTCCCAGCAGGCTCCTGGTGAGCCAGTGCACTGAGCAGCACAGGGCAGTGCTGGATAAGGATAGATCTAAACAGCAGAAAGCTTTTGAGGTGGATCTTCAGCATCATTTGGACCTGCATTTCTAGAGCCCCAGTGTATGTTTAGGCACTCAGAAGACAAAAACTGAAGCAAAAGTAAAGCAAAAGCAAACAACCAGTTTCATGCCCAAAAGAGTTCATAGTCTTCTAAAATTTCAATTATTTTAACAGCAGGACCATTGCTGGATGCAGGGGAGATGTTATCTGTCCAGTATCTTGAGAAAGCTCTGCAATACTGCTGAGAAATGACACAGAAGAAAATAGACACTTTTAAGGAAATGAAGCCTTAGTCTAAAACTTTCTTGTTTTGCTTGCTTTTTGTTCTTTTGTTTAATAAACTTTGATCCCAGAAGAAGCTGAACAAATAGTGATGGACGTATATGTTAAAGGAACAGCCTGGAAGCTCTCAATATAATGTGCATGCCAGGAATATTGTCAGGCCCCCATTGACAGAGGCTTTGATTCAGGGCATTTACAACCTAAGTAACAGAGGACCTGTGTCATTTAACAACTTGAAAGGATTGGTGTTGAACCGCTAATGTACAAGCAAATGAAGAAGCTGATAGAATTTCAGTCAGGTGACAAAACTCAGGAAACATCTGTCAAATTGAAAAAAAATAGAAATACATTGCTTGCTTTTCCCCCCCTTTATTTCTATTTAGTCAAAACCTCTGAATGCTCAAATTAAAAGTTTTAAGCAAAATAAAGAAAAGGGAAAAGTTATTTTATTTATATATTGTATTTTAGCTTTTCTGTAGTTTTTTTTTTTTTTAATGAACATTGACATTTTCAATAAAAATCTTTGTTTCAGTAAAAACAATTCCTATTTTCCTACTCATCATCTTGTGTGAATGTCACCAGCAGGACTGAAACCTGTGTATGTATTCATTAGCCAAATGTGAAGCCAGGCTGGCTGCTGCTAACACACAGTGCCTCTAATTCTAGCATATTGCATATTGCTTTCTCTGTTTCTGATGCATGCTCTTGACATCTCAGCTAGCACAGTGCAACAGGAGCTGTTCTAGCTGCCTTTGCCAGACCCCTTCTGATTTTCCTTTGCCACTATTCCCTGATATTCCCTTATATTCCTTGTCCTTATCTCTCCCATAGCAAAGCTTCTTGAAGAGCTGGAGGGGAAAGTAGCCTAAAGTTCCTTGCGAAGCAAAGAGGGACACGGCCATGTACTGGGGTACATTGCTGATAAATGCCTTGCAACTTTTCTGTTGGCACTGTTATATAGAGATTTTCACATAGAATTAGATATATCTGCAGTTGTATTTAGCATTGAATAAAAACAGCTTTTATTATTCTACTGTACACCTTACTTCATTTTTCAAGAAAACCTTTAAATGTAGGATGAACTTGAGAAACTGCTAATGGAAAATTCAATTTCTTCATCAGCTGAAATCTACATCTTCATTGTATTAGCAGTGATTTGTGATGAAAGAGGAAATCTGCATGTAGCACCTCTTAAAATCATCAAGAAATGGGGTTTTGAAGTAAGAAATGTTAATCTCATTGTTAGATTAAAATATGAAAACTCCCTGTTTCCTCTTAATTATTTCCTTCTCATCAAAACCAAAATACTGAAGTAAACAAGCATTCCTTTTAACATTTTAACTAATAAATGCCTCAAATTTTATTTTCAAACTTTCTATGCTAAATGTAATCAGATTTTTAAAAAAAGAAAATAAAGCAAACACAAGCGTGCAAGAACAGTTTTGATAACAAAACAAAATATTTCATGTAACCCAAGACCAAATTAGGGAGGGAATGGGATTCTCTTTTGTTTGTTCTGACAGGAAAATGAACACACTCTGTTCACAAGTTGGACACTGTACGGAATCCATTTCCTCCTTTTTCTCCTTAGGATTTTCTGCTAGGACTGGTCTCTCCACTAGAGATTTGGATTCCCTGTGAGTTCTGTGAACTGTCTGAGTGACTTTGTGCAAGTGTCAGTACTGGAGTGGGGTTTGAGGCCAAATTTGCCATCCCTCTGCATTACTTGTTTACATAAACTCCTTCAGTTCAGTTGTGGAACAATCCAGCTAACACTCCTGGCAGGCTGGTGGACTTCCACCACTCTGAATCTCTTTTTCCTGCCCACACTTCTTGCTGTTTCTGGGACTGTCTGTGATTTGGTACAGACATGGTCACAGTGTTTTAGATATCTCTGTAAGAAAGGGTTCATAAAACCTCTATGACTTCTGGTTCATAAAAATGTTGACTTTCTAGGGAGGGCTGTGCAGACAAGATGCAGATTGTGGGATTATGGGGCACGTTTTCATAGACATGATGGTTTTAATCTTAGATAATCTTAGAGAAAAAATGAAAAGGAACAGTATGGGCTCTGTCTTACTAACAAGAATACAAAATTTAAGTTGCTCAGTGGCCATCAGTTGGCATGGTTGGAGTGGATCCTGGAAGAGTAAAGAAAACAAGACTCCTTCGCCAGTCTGTTACCAGCCTTCACTCCCCTTCATCTGCCATTTTTCTAGCCAAGAGCCTGAGTTTCATAAGCAGTGTTCCCTGTTAAAACTTAGAGCAACAGCTCTCTCTGGTTGCTAGCACTAAAGTGGAAATCATGCTATGGTATCTTCATGGCTACTCTTAACGGTAGAAGATATGCCAAAATTGTTCATGAAATATAATCAGGTTTCCTCCATTTATTATCGTGCCATATCCTTGAGGCTGGAGATCCCCATGGTACAGACTGTTGAATGCACAATAACATCTCAGCTAAGGCTGTGAAAGTATTACCATTCTGAATGGATATCAGCATGCATCCAAAGTCCCTATGCAGAGTTAGGAAAACTGCTTCCAAACTGGACTGATTTAACCATGAGCTAATGGGATCTTTAAGATGGCAAAGAAGGATGTGAAACATGTCTAGCTTCAGATACTAACTTGCATTTGGGTATAAAAATGCTTCCGCAGTGAAGTAAAAGAAACTTAGAACTATTAAACAGAGTGGTGCTGAGAAAAAAACAATAGCTTGATTTAAAAAAAAAATTATTAAATAAAATATTATTCCAAACAGAGATCAATATAATCTCTAAAACTGGATACATTGTATTCTTTGTGTTAATAGAAAGAAACCAGCACAGGGAAAAAGATTTCATGGTAATTTGTGAAAATATGTGAGTTAACTAACCTTGAAGCAGAACCTTTTAAAACCTTCTCTGTAACACTGCTCCTTAAAGCAAACACTCCTTTCTGAAAAAAAACCATACCAAACAAACAAACAAATAAACAAACAGACAAAAAAAAAAGACTGGAGGTGAGTTCATAATGTTTTTGTTTTGAATGGAGCGGAGACCTGCATAGCTACTTTTTAACAATATCAGAGTAAACAATTCATGCATTAAATAATTTCAATATGCATTTGGAGCTAGAACAGTTGATCTGTGCTGCTTAGTGGAGTTCAGCCGTAAAGTGAACTTTTTCAACAGTCATTAGAAAATAAATTGCTGCAGTTCTTTTGTTCTGTGCTAGAGAATAAACTGGAGAAAAAAAATCCCCTCTTTTTTTTTTTCCTTCCTTTTCTTCTGTCTGATAGGTATTTTGCATGTTGGGTATCAGCTTTAGTGGTGTAGGAAGAATACTGCTATCTTCTCCAAAATTCCTTCTTTATAGATGCTGGCTAGTCATGTGGTAATTTACCTTGGGAAGCAGAGCAAGGCTGCTGCAGGAGCAGAGCAGGCCCAAGATGTGACCCCTGTTTCACATTCTGTTTCTGTGTCCCTGCTCTAGAAGGACTTAGCTGCAATGGGCTTTTCTCCCACACCAGCAGCAGCTCCAGGAGGCAAGCTGATGCAGCAGGATTGCAGCCAAAGAGGCTTTAGCTCCATGCAGCTTCTCTGCTACGGGAGCAACAGGACATATAGACATTAATATACTCCAGTCTTGTCAGGTAGTTGTGGAACAGAGCTTGTTAGGCCTTGGTGTGCCTTTTTTGGGCACATCACACAATAACTACCGAGATCTGGGCTTATAAAATTGAGTATCCTTGCATGGACTTTGTTAAAAGACTTGTGTGATTTCTATTCTATTCTATTCTATTCTATTCTATTCTATTCTATTCTATTGTATTCTGTTATCCTATCCCATCCTATCCTATTATCCTATCCTATCCTATCCTATCCTATCCTATCCTATCCTATCCTATCCTATCCTATCCTATCCTATCCTTTTTTACACCATGGCAATCAGTGGTGTCTATTGCTTATTTTACTGTAACATTTTTCTTTCGCAAAACAAAAAGAGACATATTTATTCCCTGCCCTCCCTCAAAATCTCTCATTGTGAAAAAAATGAAAGGAATAGAAAAAACTGTCTAAGGTAGTCTCCCCAAGACTGCAAGAACCCTGGATATGACTGAGCTCACAAATTCATCTTGTGAGAGACTTCAGATTTAGTCTTGACACATGCGTGAAGGTGTGTTTGATAGCAGCAACAACAGCAATTAAAATATGTATTATAACATGATCTAGTATTATTTTTAATTTGGAAGGTAGTCAAACTGCTTCTGTGAAGCCAATTTTTCTCCCCTTCCCTTTGCACTACTAAAACCACCAAATATGGAGTATTATGTTGATTTAGGATGGATTTTTTTGTTTGTGTGGGGATTTTCTTTTTTGTGCTTCTATAATAAAACTTCCTACAGAAACTTCTGAAGGACTAATTCTCCGTTGAAGCCAAGCATTTGAAACCCTCTTGTAAGCCTAACAGGTGAGCCAGCGCTTGTAAGTCCTGGGTCTTCTAAGAGAAGCTTCTTCTTCAGTGTTTGAGCCACTGGTGAATAGCTCACTGCAGCTCTGTTTATATAGACATATGGTGAGAAGAACACTAATACAGTTGTCTGTGCACAACTGTAACAAACAATCTGCTTATTGTGTATTTTTTTAGGCAACACTTCATGCTGTCTAACAGGTGGCCCCAAGTTACAATAGGCACACTGTCAGGGTAGAACAAACCCCATTTACACAAGAGCCTTGACTGGAGATAGTGACTAAGACAGCCTGCAAAATCAACCTTAGAACATGATTGTTTGAAACACTGTAATGCCACGAGCCTCCAATGAATATGAGCCCTGCTTTTTACATCCTCCTGTTGCCCTCAATCTATCTCAAGGCCAGTAGAGTTAATTCCTCCCAATGAATGAATGTCAAGCAACATTTAAAAATCTCTCCCATATTATAAGTCTCACGTTTATGGATATAATGCTTATTTATGTAAAAATGGAAGTTATTTTCATTTCAACTTGTATTGCAGGTTTTCAGTTTGTTAGGAACGTGGTTTCACCTGTAATCTGAATTTGTAAATGTTGTACACGATACCTATTTCAGAGCATGTTGAGGCACAAGGTTTGTCCATGTTCACTGCAAAGGGGATAAGGTAAATAATTCAGCTTTTTCTCTAAACTTCACTACATTGCTCATTTCATTCTCTTTTGTGATCTTTTCCTCAGAAATTTCCTCCCCATTCACTGTTTTTAGTTGCTAAAATTTTCTTTTTTGGACGTGGAGTCCTGGAACATTCTAATTTCACTAGTTCTGCAGGAACTTGATGTTTATGGTTGTGATTTACCTTCTTTTAAAAATATATTATTTTTATTTTTTTATTCTGTAGAATTCCCCTGGTGAAGAGGGAGATTGTCAGGACAGGATTTCTTTGAAGTTCCTTTAGCTCTGTTTTTGACACAATGCTCGATTCAGCTGTCATTGATTTTATAGAAGTGGATCAAGTCCCATGTGAAAATCACGAACAGAAGTGGGATGGTAAATGGACAGTCCTATCGACCCTGTAAAGCTGGCACAAATGATCACATCTGCATAGTAAAGTGGGCAATAATTTGCAGAAAAGTACCAATATTCCCAAACTTTGCTATATCTCAATTAACCTTGGAATATCTATATTCCAAGAAAATCTTCTAGAGTGTCCCGGCAGCCCATGATGAGACATAGGCACCCCTAGAAGGGAATTCACTTCATACCAAGGCATGCCATCTCTCCTTTGACAAAAACGACTTCCAAGCTGATTAATGCCTAACTTCTAGTGGCTGCAGTAAGATGAGACCAATGCCACCCATTTCAAATTAATGTCTGAAAATAATAAACTTTTTTTGGCCAGTGGGACTAGTAAAGGGATCATTCCCCAGTACTTGCCAGTCGTGATACTTCACCTGAAATCCTGTGCTGAGTTTTGAGCCCCTCAGTACAAGAAGGACATTGAGGGGCTGGAGCGTATCCAGAGAAGGGCAGCGGAGCTGGTGAAGGGTCTGGAGCACAAGTCTGATGAGGGGCTGCTGAGGGAGCTGGGGGCCTTCATCCTGAAGAAAAGGAGGCTCAGGGGGAGGCCTTATCATACTTTACAACTGCCTGAAAGGAGGCTGTAGCCTGCTGGGGTTCAGGCTCTTCTCCCAGGTAGCAAGTAATAGGACAAGAAGAAACAGCCTCAGCATGTGTCAGGGGAGATTTAGATTGGCTATTAGGAAAAATTTATTCATGGAAAGGGTGGTCAGGCACTTGGAAAGGCTGCCCAGGGAAGTGGTTGTCACCATCCCTGGACTTATTTAAGAGATGCGTAGATACGGCACCTGGGGACATGGTTTAGTGGTGGTCTTGGCAGTGATAGATTAATGGTTGGACTTGATGATGTTAAAACTCCTTTTCCCCCTAAGTGATTCTATAAGCATATTTGTTTATATTCAAAAACTATTCAATCAAGATTTGGATGTGTTTCACCCTTCTGGTGAGATACTGGCTTTCATCTTATGATGATCAGTTTCAAAGGTAAGTGTTCCCATTATTTTTTTTTTGTTCAGCTTTTTCATCCCACTCCCATCTCTTTTGCAAAATGTGGGAGAATTTTGATGCACACCTATGTTTTCTCATCAGACAGTATCTGGATTGGATTACATAGAGCCTGAACCAAACCTCACAAAGTCAGTGGAAAAATTCCAGTGGTATTTGAGTGAAGCTGCTACTACACTGATTCATGGGGACACCTTGCTTAATTTAAAAGAAGAGTTACCTTAGACAACCTGTGTGGAGTACTTCAAATAATTGGCTGGGAAAGTCTGAAGTAACCTAACTCTATGGTACAGCATTGTACACATTGCATGTCTTGCAGAGTTAGGGCACAGAACAAGCTAAAACTTCATTAATGATCAGATTTTGAACTCTTACGGACTATAGATAATTTAGGAAGAGAATTCTGCAGTCATACCCAAGGGACAAGACTTCATTTGCCTTCTTATCCTGACTCAGTTTTTTGAGATGTTCACCATAAAGGGTGTCTGAGATGGTGGATTGAAATGGAAAACAAAACAATAAAAAGGAATATTCTCATATTAGGGGTTGGGTTTGTATGCTTGGATGACCGAAAAGGTGCATTTCCTAGAACCTGGACAGACTTTCTAAACACCACTGCGGTTGCATGGAATAAGATCTAAAGTTCATCAAGTCCAGGATCCTATCTTCAGCAATGGCCAATATCAGATGAAGATATAAAGACACTCTGCCCCGATATTATGTCTTTTTCCAGCCTCTAGCAGGTTGAGATTGTCTTCCAAATCTGAAAGTAAATGGCTCCTCCAGTAGATATGTAGATAGATAGATAGATAGATATGGCTGTACTGAGTTACCTGAAACAGTTGTATTCGGATTCTTCTGGTTACCACTGATCTCTAATGGAGAAAATATTGTCCTTTGATTTCCTTGTGTCATGAAAGAGAATCAAATAAATGCATGTAAAGATCAATCCTTATTCCATTCTTGTTGGTTATATCTATTCTCATGAAGTAACAGATGTCAGAGCCATTACCAAAGCTCAATAATTTATTCTGACAAACATTCCCTGGCACAACTTTGATCAAGGCAAATCAACAGTCAACTCTCAGGCAAAGTTCATGAGTCTGAACAGGCCAGGGACCACTCCCAAAATGTAGTTTGGCTGTGGCTATCTTGTTCTGGAAATTAAAAAAGTTTAATGGCATAATCCTGACCAGATCACACCAGTTGGCCTCTGGGCCAAGGAATGAGCCTTCCCAAGGTTTAACTTATCAGTAGAGATGTTCCCAGTCATTTCCTGCATCAGCGTGTGCTGTAATCTGAGTTTGCATGATCTGAAAAAATGTTTCCTTGGCTTCAGATTATAAATATTACAAAAATTACAACTGAGGTTTTTGAATTTTTTTATTTCTCCTGGTGCCATTATAACTTTTTTTCCTCCCCAGGAACAGTAAAAGTACAATCATGGCAAAAAGATGAGGAGTTTATTTAGGATAGTTTATATAAATTTTCATATTTTCAGTTAACAAAAAAAGGGTACTTTCCTTTGTAATGGTCTATTTAATGTGATCTAATAATCTGGGTGCCACAGTATCTTTTACGCAGAATTATTTTTTTACTGTGATAAACCTCAATCCAGCATTTAAAAACTAATTTCTCTAATACCAGCAACTTCCAACCATTAAACAAGGAAAATGAATGTGCTTTTCAGTATGGCCTCATGCATTTCAGTGTAGTGGGCAAGACTGCAAAGCTGACAGATCTCCACAGGTGACACTTCCAGCCTTTGCCTTTGAGCAGGAGAGAGTGTTTAGCTCAGGTGCCTCTACAACCTGGTACACAAAGGAGGTGAGAGGGGTGAGCAGGGAGAAAGCAGAGGCTTTGGATGGGTCTTTGTGGGACATCAAATGTTATGTACTCTTACAAATGGTAATTTTAATGAGTGCCATGTGTTTTTGGTACCTTGCAAAATGATACCTTTCCTTCTGTAATTACAAGTTACAAAACTCATGGGTTCATCAGCTAATCAAAGAAGACGAGGATGCAGTCATGCAGCAGAACTGGAGGCATCTTGTGAAAAGATACCAAAGTGATGTCAACCAACACATTGAACAGTTTCCCAAGAGAACTAGCAGCATTTCGGTTTCTATATCGTTGGATAAACAAAAATTTGAAGTCAATGTGACATTTGAGTACTCACTGAATGCCTTTGAGATTGCTCTGAATTTGCACCTTACTTGAACTTACAGTTTAAATACTTGGTAAACTCAAGTAAGTGCCGAGTTGCCGTTATCCACTGGAGAGAAGCAGATGCCTTTCGAGCCTTCCAAAGGAGAATGTCTGCCTGCTTTTTTATTAACTTCTAGAGCATCACACTCAGATAACAATGGTCAGCACTGGTCCTTAGTGAATACAGTTCTGTGCTCTGTAAAATCACTTCAACCTCTTACCACTGAAAAGAAAATGAATGGAAACAGAAATAAAACTCTTCTTCCTTTCAGTCCTGCTGTAATTTCTGACAGCTGCATAAAGCAGCTGTTATTGGGAGGAAGAATTAATGCTAAACTCAAAAAGTTCAGATGGTGTAAGCTCAATGTCTCTGCCGTATGTTTGAGGAAGAATGATGCACCTGAGGCACTTCTGAGTGCGGACATCTGCTCTACAGTATGTTACATTCATAATAGCTCAGTCTAGCAGGGGTCACAAGCTCCTCAATTTCTGCTAGTGCCCTAGGGCTGTCATTTGTAAAGTTCTTCAACTAAATTTCTTTTAAATGTGACACCAGAAGGTCTTTTATAAACATCTGTGTGTGTGTCTGTATGTGTATGTGTGTGTGTATATATATATATATATCTACACGTATGTATATTTACGTAATCTTCTATTTACTAGTTCTAAGATAGAGCCAAAACAACTTTTATTCCAAAAGAATAATTATAAGTCATTCTATGAGTTAAGGAAAGTCAGTGTCAGCAGTTACTGTCCCGTCTTGCCCTGGAGGGGATTCTCTGTCTTGAAGAATGAACTGAGCTGCAATATAGCCAGCACTTTCTTTCTGCAGGATAAATAGTTTCCTTTTATAGGTTTACACTAGCACCTCATGTCCTTAAAATAAATTTTGCATTTTAAAATACATGCTTTAATTTAGCTTCTGGAAAAAAATTTATTGCCTATACATAGGAAATCAAAGTAATTTTTCAAGTTCTGTACAATATATTGCTCTGTAGCATGAAGGCTGAATCTAGGTATCTGTCTTCTTTTAGTGTAATTGAAAAATACCTACTTTTTTTTTCTCACTTCTCATCCTTTCCTACAATTAACATAGCTGGAATATTGCCCCAGTGGTTTCAAGACACTGTCATCTTCCACAGTCAGACAGAAATTTTGAAAGACCAGTTAGCTGGTTTAACCTGTACTTTGTGGAGGGATGGACGTAGCAGAAGGATGGGTGCTGTGCCTTTGCGGTGGCTCCATCTCTGCTTTTGCTAGACCACCTGTGTCTTCAGAAAGGTAACAAGAAACATACAACAACATATGGAACAAGGTACATATGGAACAAGGTTAAGTATGTGCTTGGGTGGGGATTTGAAGGCATCTGCACAGCCATTGTGTGTAACATACAGGACTGTGCTCTGTACTGGCTAATCCTGGTAGCTACTGGACTTCTCTGTCCTTTCCCAAGGTCAGCCCGGTTCAGAGTTACTGTGTCTGCCTCAAGTGGCTTTTGCAATGGCAGACTCTGCCTGTATTCCATCAATTGTTCCTACTTGTTTTGGGGGAGAATGCCATTATTCTTTTCCTTGTTTGAGTACAACATCATAAATTTATGCTTCACTCTGCCTCTGTTTTCCTTCAAGTCTTTTTCTCTCTCTGCATATTTTGATACATCTTCTAGTATGGTGATTTTTTTGGTTTGGTTGGTTTAGTTTTTGTGGTGTGGGATTTTTTGAATGTGTATGTGTTTTCTTTGATTGTTTTTACTATTTTTGTCGCTTACTATTTTGATACTTTTCTCTTTTTTTTCCCTCCTCATTTCTCTGCCCCTTATTTTTTCTCTCCATCCTGTTTCCTGCTTTATGTGCCTCACTCCCTTTCCATATATTTTTCCTATATGTTTGTTCTAAAAAGGCCACCTAAGGTTGCCCTGCTGTGGTACAGCCTCCCTGGCTTACCTTGGAGTGAAACAATATTTTTCCTGTACTCTGAGGTCTGTGGTTCAAACACTCTCTCTTTTTGCCTACCTAATGGGGTGAGAACCACTCTATCCATAGCAGACTTTTTGTCCCTAGAGTATTATGCTTCTGTGTGATCTTCTGAGAAGTCTAACACTGGATGTTGTCTAAGAGAATGATAGCATTTATTAAAAATGGTCTAAAAGGCAGAAATCATGAACCACGGAAATATGCTATAAAAATGAAACACACAGAAAAAGGCTCTTTTAACATGCTGTTTGTAGTCCTGGAAATGTGGTTACTGAAAAAGACGATATAAGTCATAGAAACACCCATTCTTAGAAATCACAGCTGGCCTTCTACCTCAGGAGCTGACAGAGCTAGAAAGCGACCAAGAACAACTTCCCAGATCCTTGTCCTTCAACTATTTCTTCCTGTAGGAATCATTCTCCCTCCTATTTTACTGGGCCCACCATTCCTAGCTCATACTCTTCAATAATGAATATCCTCTTTTAGCATCTACAAGTTTTATATCCACTTCATTGATTTCTTGATTTCTTTAATATCTGATTTCAGGCAGAAACCGCTCCTGCCTTTAAGTAGGAGGGGCAACCCTGGCTGTGTGTGTAGACTGGGGAACAAGAGGCTGGACAGCAGCACTGCAGAAAGGGACCTGGGGATCCTGGTTGATGGCAAGTTGAACATGAGTCTGCAGTGCCCTGGCAGCCAGGAGGGTCAGCCCTGTCCTGCGGAGCATCAAGTACAGCATCGCCAGCCGGGCAAGGGAGGGGATTGTCCTGCTCTGCTCTGCACTGGGACGGCCTCACCTCGAGTGCTGGGGGCAGTTTTGGGTGCCACAATATAAGAAAGACATGAAACTGTTAGAGAGCATCCAGAAGGGGGCCACAAAGATGGTGAAGGGTCTGGAGGGGAAGCTGTATGAGGAGCAGCTGAGGTCACTTGGTCTGTTCAGCCTGGAGGAGACTGAGGGGAGACCTCACTGCAGTTATAGCTTCCTTGTGAGGGGAAGAGGAGGGGCAGACACTGATCTCTGCTCTCTGGTGACCAGGGACGGGACTCAAGGAAATGGCCTGAAGCTGAATTAGAGGAAGTTTAGATTGGATATCAGGAAAACATTTTTCACCCAAAAGGTGGTTGGGCACTGGAACAGGCTCCCCAGGGAAGTGGCACCAAGTCTGACAGAGTTCAGGAAGTGTCTGGACAATGCCCTCAGATACATGGTGTAACTCTTGGGGTGTCCTGTGCAGGGCTAGAAGCTGGACTTGATGGTCCTGATGGGTTACCTCCAACTCTGCATATCCTATGACTCTAAGTAGGTGTTATTAGCCAACATTTCTCTTTTGCACCCTGAGCTGCAGTGGTTGATTTAGTGGCTCTACACATCTCAGCACCAGCTGCATTTTGATTGCTCTGTGATCCATCTGATTGTTGGACACCTTGTGATCCTTTACGATCACAGAGGCTTTATCAATAACGTAGCAGTCATGTTAAACCTCCACAGAAGTACGCAGGAGCAAAACATAGGAAATATTCCAGAAACAGGAATTTAGCAGCAAGGCATCCATTTTTCACCCATATGGGAAAGGTAAAATTGTAACCTGTGTGTAAGAGGCTGAATTAATTCACAGTTGTTTTTTGGCAATTTTAATGTAAGTTATTGCTGAACAGTCTCCTCTTTCCCCCCTCTTTTCTTTTTTTCTTTTTCAAAACATGGACTAGATTTTCCCCCCCCCCCCCCTGCTCTTTTTTTTTTTTGTTAAATACCTTGATAGACTACTGGTAATCTACCACTAATCCTTTCTCCTCAGTACACGCATAAAGAAATAAAAGATGCCAGTTTGTGGCTTAGCTGCATTCAGGAAAACTTCCGTATTGCTGCCAAGAACTGCCATCTGCCACCTACAAGCGCAGGTGCCAGGGAGTCTCCTCTGCACACAAAGCATAATAATATAACACAAAGGACCAATGTGCACTAATAATTGCTAAACACACAGAAAGAGGGGCCAGAACATTTTTATGAAAGTTTACTTAGTCTGTGGAGATTTGCATACAGATGGCTAGGTCAGGGTGCTGTGTATGCCGCCTGGGCCACTGTGGGGTAGGGCTGCCTTCAAGCAGCCTTTATAAGCACACACGGCTTTTACTATAGCATAGTGTTGTGGAGAGACCTCATTCTGCACACACTGAATAGTCATTCAAGTAGCTTGCTTTGAAATGAGAAAAGACCTTGGATGGGGGGAAAAAAAGCAAATTCTTTTCTTTGTGAGACAGAGGAGGAGTGTTGGGAAAGAGGCCAGAGGACTTAAAGAATGTGGGTTAGCAACCAGGAATTAGAGGAAAGTTTCTGTGGAGACACACAATTAGATATGTGGCATTCACCCCTCTCCTTCTAGTGGGCAACAAGAGCAAGCACATTTCAAAGGGTTCATCATCTGCATGAAACAAGGATAGGGGGAAGAAAAAGCACCCTAATTTTTAAAGTATAAAGCAAAGTGTAACTGTCTTAAAATAAAACAAACCCAGAGGTTAAGCAGCAAGAAATTTCCCTTCGACTAAGAACATGAAGACACAAACCCTGAACTTAGTGCATTTCCTTTGTGTATGTGTGAATCTGGAAGTGTACATATGTGTACATACATACACGTGGAGGTGCCTTCTGATATACTTAGATATTTTAAATTTGAAATCATTGCTGTAAGAATGAGTTTGTCAGTTTGTCTCGAATTTATGGAACATTTTTTTTTCTTCCCCTAAAATACCCAGAACTTACTGACCACAAAATCCAGAAAGATGCTACCTTGTGTAGAATTCTTATGGCAAGTGTCAATATTTAGTTACCAGCATAGTAGGTACCTTTACAAACATTGTATGTGAATAGAGGATGATTTTCAAAGGTGCTCATCTTTTATGGATTTTCAAGTATAACTAACTATCAGTTTTGCCTTTAAAACAGTTCACTACCCTAGGTGTGTGGTTCAGTTTCTTCCTTGCTTTTTACAGCCTGATGATTTCATCACACCTGTGAATCAGTTCCTGATTCTGAAAGAAAAGAGAATTAGTTGTCTGGGCTGTCCACCCATCTCAAAGAAAAAAAAGAATCTATTCATTTTCTTCCTGTTCCTTACCAGAGATTCTTGAAAAAAAAAAACCAAAAAAACTCCACATAAATTATTGCACATGCTATATTTCTTTGTATAGTTAATTTTTTGTATAGGTCATTTCAGAAACTAGTAATATAGCTTCAAAAGATACTGCAATTAAATCAGTGTGTCTGGAGGTGAAAATCACATAATCTTGCATTTTCAAAACTCCGTATAGGTTCATGACATAGAATTTAAGTACTTTGCAATCAATGGATGCAAAATCTTGCAAAAGCTCTGTGAGGTAAAAATATAAAAACGTGATTTAGAGGAAAAGAGCAACAGATAGGCTTGCCCAAGGTCACAGAGGAAGTCTAAGAGAGGTAAGAATTGAATCCTAGTCCCCTGAGTACCAGGGCAATTCTGTATCCATTATCATTCATCCTACTTTGAGAGTGCTAATTGATTTTGACTGCTTAGCATGAGCTCTTTAAAGGGGCCTGATTTTCAGGGCTGTTTGTCTCCTGCAGAATGTGGGGCTGAGGTCTGGGGCACGATGAAAAGGGCAGCAGCGGAGAGGCTTTTCCAGAGTTTTGATTACTGCAGGGGTGGGTGCTTCGTCCCTGCCTCCCGTTGTGCTCATCTTGTGGCTGCAGTGTTTCCTTCAGCTTTTGCACTGCACCAGCTTCTCCGGGGCAGAGCCGAGCGCTTGGGGTGCTCATTGCCTCTGCTGTGTGTTCAGTAGCCCGAGATTTGCAGTTCTGCCCTTAGAACTGCTTCTGCCACAAGCATTGCTTCCTGTGGGCTTGCAAAAGTTAGCAGTAGTGGAAACTGTAATAATACATGAACTGCAGGGAAAGAGATTTTTCTGTCCCAAACACTTCGTCTCAGATTTTGTGTGTCGTGCCAAGGATTCTCAGAGTGTATGCTTGGTTACTGTGTTAGCGTGTCCATCCTTTGACATAATTAAATCATCTGTTATTTACATAAAATTGCGGCTTTAAAAGGCAAAATAAACCTCAAATATTTGCATGCACTGAACCCAGCAATACTTTAATTTTCTTATTTGCCCAGTGTAAGAGATTTTCATTTGACCTGCACTCATGACATTGTGCTTTCTTAAGGCATTGTGGCTGCACAGCAATTCATGTTGTCCTTTCCCAAAGCAAACCTCCACTTCTCCCCTCAGCACAGGAATTCCCCTTTCATGACACTTCATGTACAATTAGGGTGTAGAGGTAGATCCAGCAGACAGAGAGCAACCAAGTGGGAGGTCTCCAATAACTCAGCAGCAGTCTGCAGCTGCTCACCAGGTATGTTCTAGCAGCTGATTTAGGATATAACACAGTGGATGCCAAGCTGGAGCCTTAGTTACACAAACTCAATCTTTTCTTTGAACGTGTTGCTCCTTTTGTGTAGGGCTACCACATAAATCCTGGCTAGAACAAGGATGGGTACAAGAGCAGAGATCTTTTTGGGAGTCATATACTTAAATGGCAGCGTGACTATGGGGCAGCACAATAATATCTCTTCTCTTAAATGTAGGATTTATAATGCATTTCATAAGCCTTCTGGGCAAATTAGGAAAAAAATAATAAGTTAGCAATGGATCGAATCCAGGTTCCTAAATACCAAACACTGCAAAATTTCCATATAAATTATCCCTTCAGGAGCTGAGTTTTGCTTTGAATGCCTTCTTGGTCTATAAGGTCTGAAATTATGCCAGTCTGAGGGAGTTCCAGATATTTTCCATGAAGGCTGCTTTCCAAAATCTTTGAAAGCAATCACAGAATGTCCAAGAATGTCCTAACCACTGTCCTTCTGAGCAGCAGGACAGTGGTTAGGAGGATGGTCCAGGAGGAGTGTCCTCTTGGTTGCTCCCCCATAGTAGTAGGTCTGAGTTGCTTTGGTCCCCTGCAGTTACTTTAGCAACCGTCACAGAGCTAATGTGGAAATTATTTGAAAGCAAATGTTTATTGCAAGCAATTAAAAGCAATAAAAATTTTAAGACTCAGCTCCCCAAAAAGTTTTATATCATTGGTAAAATCCAGAATCATTAGCTAAATTCTGAGACTTAGCGGTCAGGAATTAAATTACTGAAATTGAAATGAAACGAAATTAAAACTCCCGTTCAATGCCCTTAAGTGAAACCTTGACCTCACTCAGATCAGTAAGGTGGCCACTGATAGCTACAGAATTAGAATTTCTACTTCTGTGCTCAGTTCTCTTTCTCTAAAGCTGAAATAACACAACTTTCTTACTTCAGGACAGATGCATTAGCATTTATGAGATACTTCTATACAACTCTGTGCTTGCTTTTCTATCTTCTTTGGAAAAATGCCTGCTTTCTCTTTTGGTTTTATGCAGAAAGACTACAGTGATTCTTAGTGTGTATATACACTTCCCAGTTCAGAGCATGTTTTGATGTCATCTGTTGATGCTGAATTTTTTAAAATCCTACCAATTGTAAAACCAAATTTTCTCGGAGATGACTTGTGCTAAGTTCACAAGATATTCTAGAATTCACAGATAGATATCTGAAGTATGGTTGCCTGCTTCTTAAAATGCAGCTAGTAGGAATGTTTAACAAATACAGAAGAAAGCTCTATTTTTCTCACTTTTCTTACAATCTAAGGAAACTGTGTTACAGATAAATAATTTTCTTGAACAAATTATAGGAAATATCTAAAAAGCATTTAATATCTGAGTCCAGATTTATTACAGTTTCATTTCTCTATTCCATTAGTCCATCTAGTCTATTGCCTCCAGACTTCCATTTTGATCTATAACCATGTAATTCTCAAAAAGAAATGACTTGAGAAATGCCAATTTGAAATAAGTTGGCCCCTCCAACTGTAAAGGTATTTATTTAGAAGGTACTTCTAATAAGGAATCTTTAAAAAGTACCCCAAACATGACCAAAAAATAGGCAGTAGGTGTGTGAGAGCATGTGAAACAATGGGTTGGGAGAATGGATTAGTCTTTTGAACTAAGTATCCAGTCTGCCTCCAAATAGCAAACACTTCCAGGTGGAAGGCAGAGGTGTGTGGGGTTCTAATAGTGTAGTTCCAAGGGTAATTTGAATGCATTATTACTCTCTGAAAAATCATGTCCCTTTTCTGATATAAAAAATATATGCTCTGCTACTTTTAAGTTACAAATAGGACTTGGGAAACACCTTTCTCTCTTGCAGTAGGTGAGCAAAGATGCTGCTTTCTACAAAGTATGCACAAAATGTGTGGATTAACATCTGGAAGATATGAAGATACAGTCCTTGTCTGACTTTGGCAGATGTTCTTTTCAACTGTCTTAAAAATATAAAACTGAGTTTATCAACCAAGCAATAAAAGCATGTTAAATTTGTTCAGATTTGTGATACTTCCAGTCAAAAGGGCTGATTTTTAATTAGAAATACAAGGATCCAGAATCAACTCCCTTGGACCTAGATGTTTAACTGATAGTTTTTTCTGAAAGAGAATGGGTAATTTGGAGATGTAAAGAGGATGAAGTTCTACATCATTCACAGAAATATTAGGAAATTATGTGAGATTTCAGGACAACAAGTTACCAGAAAACAAGAAAGCAGTGGAGGAAGGACTGCAGACCTTCCAGTGTTTTCGTGAGTGGTAGCTGGGTTTTTACATCTAAATCTGCTCCCTCTTTTCCTGGCCAATTATCCTAATTTGAAACAACTTCCAAGTAACCAAAGGAGGCAATGCAATACTCAAAGGTAACTGAGTATTATTTTAAATGCCTTGGTTGCACTAATTTTCCTTTGCTTTGGGAGTGAGAAGGAGAACTGAAATTTATACTGGAGCAATTCCTTCATGCAATGCAATTAAAACAACTGTGAAGAGGCAGAGTAACATGGAAAGTTTTGGTGGCCAGAGGCATGTCATTTATTGCCACACTTTTAAATGCATTTATCTACATATGGGCTGAGGTGCCCAAGTCTAGTAAGTGAAGGTTTTAAATCTACCTTCTTACTACCTCGCAAGAGGAGTGGACCACAATGTGGGTCTGCCTCTACTACTTTGGAAGAAAAAAGGACCACAGAAGGATGACCTATTGATATAGAAGGACACTGCTTTCATTTGTAAAAATGCACCTTTTTAGTTCTTCTCTGTCCTATTGTTATGGCACCATAACTGCAATCAAAACAATGACTTAACTGTCTCATACATTCAAAATACAGAGGGAAAACAGCAAAGGAAACCTAGTTTATTGATAAAATAAGCTTTTTTTTAAGGCTGAGACAAAATTCTCTGAAGCCTTTAAGCAGCTTTTCCTTTGACTGCAGTGGGCACTTGATCAGGCATTTATGTTACAAGAGGAATTAGTACCATCCTTAAGAAAACAAATTCCATGGAATTTGATTTCCCGTAGTGGATGCACCTTCTCTTCTCAAATTACAAAGAGCTTGTCATGAATTATTTTTTCTGCTTCGTATAGACAATGTCTACCTGCAAAGGTAACTAAAAGAATAACCATGGAGATGCCAATTTTACGGTAATTAAAAAAAGAAAAAAAGCAACTTCGCTAATCAGCAAACCCTTTGATCTGGTTAACCCTAAAGGTCAAACTACCCTGACCCCATCAATGTTCTTGCTCTAATGTTGCTCCGCTTGGATCATTTCTCCCATTGTTTTATTCATCCCATATTAACTTCAAAACGAAGCTGCAGTGTTCCTGTGTACCTAGCAAATCTTCCTGATCTTACATTGAGGTGAAGGCCCATTGTTTCACACCAAATCAGTTACCATTGTGCCCATTCAGCAAAATCGTTCATTTCCCCAGCCTAATGACTATATCCTATTCGAGGCTGTAAGCATTTTGTCATTCTGACCGCAAAGGCTATTTAAACTCTTTGATCTTACCTGTTATTGCCCCACTCTTCAGCTGCCCAGCTGACACTATAGGCACTGTTTTAGCTACGAGCATAAGTGACTGTATTGTCATTTGCAAGACATATATGTGAATGGAAGAGTATGACTGTGTTGAAGGAATTGCCTCAAATCCTTAATTTTACACTAGTGTGTCCAGCTTGTGGGGAGCTGGGTTTTTAAACCTACTGCGTGTTAGCCCCTGCCGAGAGGGTGTTGTTTCCTCTTGATGTCAATGAGAGTTTTAGCTTTCATTTCAGTGGGAGCAGAACTGAACCAAATCCTTCAACACTTTCAGAAATTACAGCCTCATTTTATCAAGCTTTTCATGAGGGTTCATGCCTTTTAAGCAGTGTTTTCCAGGGGGAAGAAGGATGAGATGGGCCAGAGACAGTATCCCCAGCAGCCTCCAGAAACTGGGGAATTTGAGATAGAAGTGGGCAGCTCTGGGCCTCTCCCCTTTTCCATTTGTAGCCTCCACAGGTTAACTGGAAGAAGAGTGGTTGCTTAAAGCAGATTTTTCAGGTGGTAGTGGATTAAAACAAGAGAACAAGGACCTGTTGCTTGTAACTCTTGAATGTGAAAGGTAGGAAAAGAGTGATAAAGGACAACAGAAATCTAATAGAAGGTCCTCTCCTCAAGCCAAACACCTTTTCTCCTTCTAGCTGTTTTCTGTTTGGAAGAATTCTTCCTTTGTGGAAACATACCTTTAAAAAGTGGCGTTATAGGAAGTAAGGAACGCATTTCAGAATTGTCGAATACTTTTGGCTTTTAGCGCAGCAGAAATTGAGCCCGAGGAAAAATATTTTTATCCCAGTAAAGTTGCAGGTATATGCTTCTAGCCTCAATCCTATTTTTGTTTTATTAGGGCAGGGTGATGTTAAAAAAAAAAATTAAATCCATATTTTGGTCAGAAGAAGATTCAACTGCTAAATTTTATGTGCAGGAGGAACTGGAACATCTTGTCCAGATATCTAAAGTGCATGATTCAAAAAGTAATCAGGTGACATAAAGGAGCAGAAATTACAATTCTATGAAGCTTGTTGGTAGCTCATAAAAATTCATAAATTAATGCTGGCTCAATTTAAAATTAAATCTGTATTTCCAGATAATAACTAATGCCACTGGAGAAAGGACTACCTGAAATAATGAACCACCTTTTGCAAATTATAATACAGGGTTTTTTTTTTTCAGAAGAAACCTTCAGAAATTAGTAATATAAGAGCTATCCCTCTGTTTTGGGATTTTGCAAGGAACTTTGTTTCCTGATTTGTGATCAAAAGTTATACTGACATACACTAACTTCCACAGGAAAGAGCTTTGCTCAGTTATTACACTTTTGAGAGGAAAAGTTTTATAACAGATACAAATTGTAATAATAAGAAAAAGCTAATGTGACCTGTTTATGCTAGACAGTTAAATAATTCATGGCTTTAATTAGTCCCAGAAAATATTACCAAAACTGTTAGTATAACCTACATTGCTGCTGTGACTAAGATGTCAAGAACTGGTAAACAAACCTATGTTTTATACTAAAAATTTCTTTAATTCATAGGTGCTTTTATAAGAAGTCATTAATTTATGCTAGGAGACCACACAGAGGGAATCAGAGGATTTATGACCTGAGGGTACTCAGTGTTTTGTTCAAAATACATTTTTAAAAGAGACCAATTTTAAAATTTTTAAATTTAAGCTAAGGTACCTTATCTGTGTCTGCTAATAGTAAATCAGATGGGCTTAAATAAAAACTGCTACATGTTCTGCTTTGTATGCTAAGTACCTCAGCAAGGAATAACAGCCTGAAATACAGGGGAACCGAATAATGTTTGAAACGCCTGAGAACATGGAAGAACAAGTTTTTAAGTCATTTCAGTAAGAAAATAATACAGTTACTGTTTGCTAAAATTGTGATTGCATTATGACCTTTGCTTCCATTTGGAAGCATCAGCTTGACATTAATTTCTAAGATCTTCTCAATGGCATTCGTCTACTGTTAGATACAGAAAGGGACCAAAGCTTGTTATTCAAAAGCTCATTTGACACTATTTGCTTATTTCACTAATAAATTACTATTGTAAATTCACATTTGCATTGTGGTATGCCTGAGTTCTCAGATGCAAGTACAGGACCTACATCTGCTAGATATCCTGGAAAACTGTAGATAAACAGAACTTCTTTCCCCAAGTGACTGTGCTTTGGTTTTGTCATTAATATCTTAGTAGTGTTTGACGTCATAACGTTTTTGAACACAATAATTCATATACCAATGTTTGAGAGAATTTAAAGTGCCATTTGAGTTTAAAAGGATGCATCTACCAAATTTGTAGAGAGGATGTGAGATCGTAGAATCGTAGAATGGTTTGCATTGAAAGGTACCTTAGAGATGATCTGGTTGCAACCTCCCTGCCATGGGGAGCTGTCCTCATTGATAACTCATAAAAAGTTTGTGAAAGCTTGTGAGGTTTTAAAGTTGTTTTGTCCAGACTGGGAAGGCCAGCACAGCCCCTGGCTGACAGGATGGTAGGAAGCTTTGATCAGATTTTGAAGACGCAGCTCTGGAACGAGCACCCATGACACTGACAGCCACTTATTGTCTCGAAGAAAAGTGAATGCGTTTATTTTGATGGGCATAGAATGTAAGTCAGAAAGGGTATGAAAAAGTACTATACTGGTATATGGTCAGTATTGGTTATACTTGGGAAAAGCTATAAACTTGTATCACCCTCACCTGTGATGATGCTAAAAGAGAGCAGAAAAATATCACTCATTGGATTATTTCAATTTAAACTGGAAAAAAGTCATATTGTATTAAAGAAGATTGGTATAGTCTCCTCTAAAATGAAAATGTCTTTGTGATTTGATGCTAGAAAATTTTAAAACAAAAGATTTAGTTGCTAGGGTTGTCTTGCACAAGCTAAGTGCTCAGAACCTAAGAAATTTTAAAGGTATCTTCCATAATAACAGCCCCTTTCCAAGCTGTTTTTAAGATCTGCATTATGAATACACTTAAATTTATGCAAAAAGATAATCTATATACCATGAAAGTTTAATACAGTTTCCTAGATGAAGTGATTCTGCAAGACATTGCAGAAGGAAACTGAAATATTCGGGACTTGTATATCACAAACTCTGCAGGAAAGTGTAGGAATTCTCTAGGGACTTACAGGAAGCAGTCTCTCACTCCCACCCTTCCCAATAGTTAGAAAAGAATGGGGCATTGACTGAAATAATGCTAAAGAGTTTAGGATAGGGTTTAGTTTGATTTGGTGTCTGGAAATATCTGATAAAAAGACATTTTCTGTATACAAGGGTAATTAAACTTTTCTTTGTGTTTGAAAGAGACTTTGAGAGATGATTATTTGGAATTTCAGTGTTGTTGAAAATGGTGGATTTGTGTCAAGGGGATAGGGACCGTAGAAATGTGTGGGCATGATGTCTAAGAGCTGTGAAGGAACAAGTGAATAGATGGCTGATGACAAAAATATGGCATAACTATTATGTCCTAAGCAAGACCTGCATGGCAGAGCTGAGTGGAAGACAAGGGAGCGCCAGAGAGAAAAAGTGTATAGCAAAACAATATTTTTTAGGAAAAAGGAGGAAGCAGGGGAAACTGCCAGCAGTCTGAAGCAGAAGACCTTTAAGCACATGTCTAGATTTATGCTAAATAATAAAACACTCCATGAACTATTCCGGTCCTGAGGCTGATCTGGGCATGGCATAGTTTTTACCCATACAGCTAAATGCTCATACCTGCCCAAAATATATTGACTGTATCAAAATCCCCTATTGGGAATGGTCCCTGGGCCATGCTAACTCCTGAAATATGCCTTGGTGTTGGCTGGGACAGCTTTCAGTTGCCACAACCTGAACTATAGAGACGATGCATGAGCAAGAACCTCTTTTCTCTGAGGTTACCTGAGCACTGGAACAGGTTTCCCAGAGAAGTGGTGGAGTCTGCTTCCCTGCAGATATGTGAGCACTGGATACAACCTTGAGTAACGTGCTCGGGTGACTCTGCTTCAGCAGGGAGGTTGGACTAGATGACCTTCAGTTGTCCCTTCCAAACTTAACCATTCCATGATTTTGTAATGTTATGGCTGTGCTATGGACCACTGCAGACCTGCACCCTGGACTTGCTAAATTTGCTAGCATAAGCACAGCTGGTGAGCACAGTCAATGGCCTACAGGAAATTCTAGTAGTTCTCCAACAGGTGCTGGCCTCAAAATGGTCTTTGAAGTTTGGCAAGTGGTTTGTTAATTTGATTCCTTGTTGCTCAAGGAAAGAGGGGTCTGCATGTCAGTGCTGAAAAACAGAACTGCATTAAGGAAACCCTTCACAGTCTCCCCAGTTTCCTTTTGTTGGTGAAACCAACCCCGTTTTTCATTAGATATGGTGGAATGAGGGTATAATAATGATCTGTATGTATGGTTGGACAGGAGCCACGTGGAAGTGCTGTATTCTGTGATCAGACATGTCTGCACATGTGCCAAACTGCAGCATATTCATGACTTTTGTAATGAAATTTTCCATATAATTGTTGTTTACTAGCTTGTTGACAGCATTATTTTCCAGATTTCTGTTCCCACTGAATATTTTATATTTCTGATTCTTTTCCCTGAGAAGTGCTAACATGCATTTATCAAAGTCACTCTTGTTTTTTAATCTCTGTAGGTTTTATGCATCATTCCTCTGTGCTAACGTGTACCTCCTAATGTGAAAGGAATCACGAGTTTGTCAACATGCTGTTTTCATTTTGTTTGAGAGCATTAATGAAGATTTTTAAGATCAATCCTTGCCAGGTATCATTAAAAATCTTGCTCCAGTTGATCATTTATCTTTTTCTTTCAGTTGCACACATGAATCATCTTATGCATTGCACAGTTTTATTTTGAAAGTACAAGGAAATCTCTTCTATTTTTTTTTTTTTTAAATTTCTACTTATATGTATACTTCTTCCTCCTGTAGCAAGTGTAGATTTGTATATTTATGCTTTGAAAGAGCATCACTGAAAGATTATTTTGTCTATTCGGAAAACCAAATTAATCATAGTGGGAAAAAAATCTATATTAATTATAAAAGTATTTATAGCACCTTTTCCTAATAAATATCTCTTGATTCGTTATAATACTTTTGCCTCCCCTGTACATTCAAGTCATTTGCCATTTTTTTAATACATTTTTGTCTTTCAATCAAAATACCACTCTAAGCAAGAACATAAGCAATACAAATCACTGATCCTACTATGATTTAGAGGACAAGGCACTACTCAGTGTGAAGATGTGTTATAAGATCCAGCTTTACTATCAGACTAGGATTGCTGTAGGGAAAACTGCTCTAAAATATGCTGCTATCAACTATTTGCCTCCCCAACTAAATGCACACAAATAGACAGGTAGGCACTGCTTGCACATGGTTATGACCAGAACTTCTATGAGTATTTGTCAAATTAACTTTGTATTTATCTAAAATATGGCTATAACGTATACATGGTCCTAAAACATTGTATACAAGCAGTGCATGGTCTTTTGATTTTTTCACCTCTCTACATGTGTGTGAAACAAAATTGATCAGTTTTGTCAATGACATGGTATTGCAGTGTGCATTGCTTGAGAACACTGCTGATCTGCCATACAGATATAGGAATCAATTAAACCCTTCCTTCCTTCCTTCCTTCCTTCCTTCCTTCCTTCCTTCC